>JAHWFP010222775.1:5806-56489 GCA_023313725.1 Lithobius niger | reverse complement strand
GTGGAGGCTGAGCACGTACGGATTCACATCGTTTTGAGAGTGTATAACCATGATATCATTAGTGGGATAATTGCAGTTTTATGTAGGTTGACCAACCAAAGATGCATATTTCTTCACCTCTTTTATAATAATAATATTAGTTAGTTGCAAACGCAACCGGAATGGCAAGGACCTGGTGGTCGCTGACTGTCATCCGATGTTAAATTTAAAAATTATGAATTACAAAAGTTTAAGAGTTTAAATGTTTAAAACGAAGATGATGGCTCGGGCTCAGGGAAAGGGTATATGGTAGTGGGTTGGGGTCACGAATGCCTTACCAACAAGGTTAGACCTACCAGGAACACAGTGGTTCCCGATGGCCATATGTGAGGGACAAGTTGGAATAAAAGCCGAGCATCATTGTCAATGTTTTTTAAATATAATAAAATAATGCATTGCAGTTTAAAGCTTGGCCAAAACCAATTGTCAATATTAATAAAGATAATAATAAATTATAATAATAAAGCTATGGTCACCAAGCAAGACATGACCAGGAACAAGCGGGCATTACACGAGTCCAACAATTGCCACCCAACTAACAGGCGACAACATAATTGGGTCTTTTAAAAAATTTAACAAATCTAAACTCGTCAAGATGATGTCGTAAGCTGTTGACAGAAGCAGCTGTAACGATCTGCTCAGACAAATCATTCCACACCGGAATCACTCTAACAGAATAAAAAAGGACTTCCGACAATCAAGTCTGGCCGAGAGGAAAAGTAATTTGCTCACATGGCTAAGGTGAAAGAATGGCAAAACTATCTCCAGAAAGCCACTCAGAATTTTAAATGTCAAAATTAGGTCAGCCCCAAGTCGGCACAGTTCAAGGGAATCCAGCTCGAGACGCTTCAAACGCAGATAATAAAGCAGCTGTGCAAGACTAGGAAACCGTTTCGTGAAACGACGCTGCACCAATTCTACATGATCAATGTCCCGCAACACGTAAGGGGACCAATCCTGTGAAGCATACTCCAAAAGCGGGCGAACATACATTTTAAAAGCACATACTTTTGTTATTCTTGGTTTTAAACAGTGAACCACTTGCACAATTAGAGTAGTTAACCAAGATTTAATCCAGGCGCAGAAACGAAGGATACCAAGGTTGGGTTGTTTTGCTCCATGGTGGAACTGTAGTTACATTTTGATCAGTCCATGTTATCAACCATGTGATAACTGCAATTGTATGTAAGTAGCCCAACTAAGTATGTATCATGGTTCATATTTAATCACCTTATTAGTGTAGCAGGGCTATTTCTGGTCAAAGCGTGTAAAAGGGGGAGATTACCCAAGATGCCACAGTTGGTAACGCCATTACTCCCAAACCAAAACAAAGCCACTTTGGCCAAGCCGGCACTACTTCTCGAAGGTAACAAAAAGTCAGTTTCAACTAGCAGTAGTTTTTAACAAAATTAATGAATAATTTTAAAATATCTGATCGCTCAATCTTTACTGAGCGTTAGAAAACTTAGAATACACATTATTAAACCAAAACGACAATTTTTTAATTGTTTACCCACGATCAGATTTGGTGACATCATTGCTTCGAAACTAAAACAATGGCGCGCTTTTACGATGTCCGCTTGTAATGATGCTCACTGTCTGTGACACAATATAACAAACTTGCAAATCGTCGATTGGATTGGATTGGATGCACTTTAAAACAATTTAAGCATTTGGAGCGGTTGGCTTACGTTTGATAATCAGTATTCGTTCGTTTGTTAATGCAGTTTTGTGTCAATTCAGCACAATCAACAGCCAGTGAGATACATTTTAATTTGACGTATTAAAAGTTACAATTTTTTTTGTTGTTCTTACATTAACGGATTTTATCCAAAGAATCAGTCAAAAATGGCGCGAATCGAGGCACCGACGTCACATACGACGTCAGACGCGTTCAAGTAAAAAAAAAATTAGCCGCTGCCTTCCCGATGTAGCTCGCAAAACCTCTCACTGTGTCGTGGTGCTGCTTAGTATTGAGTGGACCGACCCTACTAAAGCTGTATGTATGCCAACGTTCCTGGTTTCAAAGATCAATTTTGTAAAGAACTGTCAAAAAAGGTACTCTAATTTCACAGCGATGCCGCTTATTTTTTTTATCCATTCCCTTCTCTCAATTGCAATACAGTTCAGCAGGTGCAATTCCAATAGCTCCTAATCCCCTTGGGTGGAAACAACCAGAATACCAACTAAATGCAAATTATCGGCGAATCGCAATCGAAATGTAGTTCTCATGTAGCGACCGGGGCGATAAGCAGGCCGATTTACCAACAAATAGCGTGTAGGGGTACATACATCTATACACGTTGTTGGGTGTTGGAGGAAACAGGGTGTATTGTAGAGGGGATTCGGATGGCGGGGGGAGGGAAAGAATAGAAAATATCCCCTGCTCCATTATATGATTGCGTTGAAAGAGCTTTTTAATGGCTGGTCGTGGGGAAATGTATCAATGGTCTAACGGTCTGCAATTCAGTGTTTAGACGTAAATACTAGCCGCTCCCTGGCTTTTAGAGCGACGGCTTTTGCTTTGCTTTCTTTGCAATCGATATGAACGCCGAACTGAAAACGAGGCTCTACCACCCGCGGGGAGGTGTTATTATTATTGGATGTAGCTAGAGCGTGCTTCGATTTGTGGGTTTATTGCCTACGGATATCGGGAGTTGTTTGAAGAGGTGCAATTATGCGTCGATCTCTCTTGGACACTGGACCAACGTTGAATGAAGATTAGGCCTAGTTTCCTATTGGACGCCCCACTCGAGTCTGTTGAGTTGTGTCCATTTTCAACCTGCAACCTCCCTTCAAGTGCCACAAGGGTTAATAGCTTAAATCTTTATTAACCTTTTACGGCAATAGCTGGAAATATTTATGGCAATTAATAAGTGGCATCTGCTTGATGTCTGTTTATTATTATGAAATATAAATGGATGAGCTCTTGAAAAGTATGAAGAGCCGACTGTCATTGAAGAGTCGAATTGCTATTGGCCCATTCGCAACCTAAATTTTGCTTCATATTTAGGCCTAAAGGGACGTACTCTCGTAATTTTTCTCGATAAATGAAGTAGTCACAAGACGTAAAGTCATGCCTTATGAAGTAGTAACGTGAAGTAGTTATTAAGACTATTCAACTACGTTAGACAATCTCTTGATATAAATTCATTTTAAAATACGGCTAAAAGATGTTGTAATCCTGGGATTATATTATTTATATCCCAGTGAAATTAGAAGTTCGGCAACTGTGCAGCGAGCGTACGAGATCGAGCACACAATCAAATTTAGTGTATTTGAGCACACACTACCTGAATGAACCGTAGATCAAAGGCCGAGTTTCATTATCATTTTTCCGGCAGTGAGTTTCTGGCAGTTCTGAGTTGTGGCGACTTTAGGATAGTTATCGTTCCCGGCCACCTACAGTTCTGATTGTGCACTGTCACAGGTACATGTACACTCGACTTACGGTTTGTTTTGCCTGTTCTCTTGTTGTACTCTGCCCTCAAGTCACGTACACTCATAGCACGCAACCTTCTCTTGACCTACGTTCCATGATTTAATCATTGCTTCAATGGGTCACGTTAAGCATGGCCTGCGACAATCAAAACTGGAGACAGGAAGCAATAACCGCAGCATCAATCCTAATCGACCATGGGTGACTGCGCAGGGCAAGACGGCAGATCACTTTAAAGCTTCTAGTTACACTTCTATATTACTGCAACAGGCAGCCATACAATTCCTCGTTCTCAATTTACTTTGACAGAGGGCGTTTGCTACCGAACGATGTATTTCACTGATCACGTTGAGTTAGGATAAGGCCAGCTGAGATGAAGCCAATCGTATTCACTCTGTAGACGAGTGAGCTTATGTGGGAACGTCACGATGAGCATTCAGGTTGTTAACGTCACAACGCTGGCAGAGTTCGCAGAGAGAAAGGCATCGTTCGCAGATCTAAGTGTGCCAACGTAATAAAACGTGGAAGTCGATAGAAATATTACATATCACCTATTTCGGAATGGATTTATATGACGGACTGACTATCGTGTGGGGAAAGTATCAAGACTGAATTTCCAGTGGATTATCGAGGAAAATTGATACCTATTTTGGTTGGAGGGAGGTCCCTTTAACCTTGTTGGTGGTTCATTTGAAAATCGCCGTCACACTCCATTAAATAAAATAAGCTACAGCAACAAGATAACGTTTTCGTCCAATAATCCACATTTTGTCCACAAAGTCCATAGTTTGTCCAAGAACCCATATTTTGTCCAAGAGCTCGTACTGAAAAGGATGCTAAATTGAATTTAAAGGATTTTGTTGATGATGGATGTACCAAACGTTCGACAGGCAACATTTTCGGAGAATAACACCCCGTCTTCAAGTCACACAAAAAAACTGAAACAACAGACGAACGTACTCCAGCTATTCGTGACTTTCTCCTTTGAATGACATCTAACTCCCATAATATAAAAGCGCATGATAGCCGAGTACGAATGGAGATTCTAATATGGCGGCCAGCCAACGTGTTGTGGGCGCCTGGCCAGAAGAAAGTTTCCGCTGCTTGCAGTGTAATATACTTTACAGGTAGAACCACTCTTTGTGCGCATCGTCTCTGGAATGGATTATTTCTTAGCTGCGTAATTATAGAATTTGGAAATGCCCACCCTATCAAATGGTAGTGTTACTAAAGAATAGGATAGTTAACCACGACTGTAATGCAGAACAAACTAAAACGAAACTTGTTAAAGATATCTGTCAAGTTTTCGCCGTTTAAAGTCGTGATCAAACGCCAGGTTAATCCCACCGAGTAGCTTAATAGTTCGAAAGTCAAAAGAAAAGTATGATGGATAGAGATAAGTATTGTAAAAAATAACTATCCTTATGGTTGTGCAATTTTTAAGCATATCATTTAATAATTTAAATGCCAGTCGGGGGGATTAACACGGCTTTTGATAATCTCGACTTCAAATTGCAAAAATTGGCGGGAATCCCTAACGAGTTTTGTTTCGGATAGATATTACATGTTTTTCTATTATGTTGTGGTTCAACGTCTTCAAACCCATTTTCCAACTACAAACGTTAAGCTATGTCACTGATTGTCTTTTACGTCGTCAGACTGAGGATATCTCTCCAGATCTTCCGACAAGGTTTTTCTGCAGCAGGTAACACCTTTCTGCAGTTAAAGAAACGAAATTATTAGTAAAATAATAAGGCTGTGCCGAGCACATTTTTCCTGCCGAGCCGATCCCGATTCGAGCGCTTAAAAAATGCTTGGTACACCGAGCATAACCGAGACGATCAGTGCTGCCGAGCAGAACCGAGCAGCTTTAGTAATCCCAGGGGTGGTGCCGGGAGTACCAGCTATTTTTACATTTTCTCACATTCCAACTTTTTAATTTTTTTCACATTCAGGCTTTTAATTTTTTTCACATTTTTTACATACCTGCTTTTCATTTTTTCACATGCCTACTTTTCAGTTTTGAAACACTATTTGTTCGTTTTCATATATCACACCATTTTCACAATTCTTCAAAACAATTTTTTCTTTTTGCAACGAATCCAATCCATTTTTTTTCGCGTGCTAACAACATACATACAACCTACGTAATTCATGCATACAACCTACGTAATTCCGGGCCCAAAATGAATAATTGTTTTTGTTTTTTTAATTCTTTAGTGCGTTTAGCCTTTTTTTTCGCACCATCACTCGTGTTTTTTTTTACATTTTTCCCTTTTTTTTTTTACCTCTTGCAAATTTTTACATTTTTCACACCGGCAGCTGTAAGTTTGCCGCGCTCCCAGCCGAAGCCACGGCACCAGAAGGAGAGAGGGACAATTTCGCTAGGTAATTCCAATCGGAAATTCCTAGAATCTTTTACATGCCACAATCGACATGAGCACGAGGCATCGCAGGGCCCTTTCTTCCCGAAAATACCAGGGGTGGCTGAGGTCAGGATCGAACCCAGGACATTTTGCACATGAAATGCTTGTACATGAAATGGTCGTGCTAACCATTAGGCTACCTTGCCCCGGACAGACCGGCAGCATACCTGTAATCAGCACTCGCTAAATGCCATGCAGGTTCTAGACAGAACAATTCTTTGTACTAAAACAGCCTGCTATAGCAGCAACCACAAGCTACTATTAGTTTCGTAAACTGAAATTGATGACATATGGACATATCTAATGTGTCCAATTAAACCTGCATCAACAACCATTATTATAACAAAACAAGTAATTTTTATTATGAATTAAATTACTTTTAAGCTAATAAAAGTTTTAACAATTGACCATTCAAAAAAATTAAGTGAGTGCTGTTGACATTATAACACAGAGGTTTTTCTTAATGATGGTAAGTTTCTTAATTTTTTTCAGGTTTCAGCATAAAAAAAATAGTTAATCTGCACGAATTACCTGCAAATTTAGTTCCTGCATTGAATTCTGTGGTAATCGTTCAATCTTCCTGCAGTAGGAACCATGCATAGACAATAATCATCGAACTGGAATCCGATAAACTGAAGCTTGCGTTCAAGGCCCATTGGCCCCAGGATCGCGTGCCAAAACTAGACGTGAAACGCGCTGCTCGGTTCGGTTAAATGGACGTCATTGCTCGGTGTACCGAGCATTGCCGATCATGCTCTGCTCGCCGAGAATCGGCTCGGCAGCTCGGTATCGGTACAGCCTTACTAAATAACATTAATAAATGAAAAAAAAAACACTATGGAGCGAACATTGTGATCTTCATAAATAAATACCAATGGTACCATCTGAAGACTGCAGTGAAAATCAGTGTGCCACCATCTATAGATGAAAAAATGTGTTGGTCTACTTCTCCTCCTACATTTCAGAAAAAAAATTGATACCTGGTTATTACATGGACCAGAGAAGTCGTGTCGTTTGAAGTTTTAGATTCGTCAAGCTTCACCTTCGGGAATTTACTTCCAGCAGCTGAGCCGATTCATTTCTACTGATACATATTTGCGTCACATGACGTAAGGATCAAAGAATGACTGGTTTCTTAAAATTTCATTCATAAATTCGTCGGCCATGACAGAGAGCAGTGACGGTTAGTGGGAATTTTTTATTGCTGCTTATGGATTAGTTTTTACAGGTAGTGGTGCATTTAGTAGCCAAGAACGAACGTCTTTCACAAAGGGTATACGCTACTGCACCATGCCAACCAAGCGACATGAGGAACCGATCAACCCATTCCTAGCTAACTCGCGTGCAAGTTTTAGTGACCATGATTTACCACTTTCGTGACTTTAGGCTCACCTCAGCAATCACTTGCTTATATAGGTACAGCTACGCCAATAATAAATATTCATCAAAAATTGATAAACATAAATGGCGTATGCATGTACTTGCTTCTAAAACTGTCTTCCATTTTTCGTCTCCACTCGAGCTAAGTTTGACAGCGGCGGCATGCGTTCGTTGGTCGCATTCACTTCCAGGAATTAGGTCGGGCTCCAACTGCTTTGACGCCAGTCCTTGATTCTTTTGATCGATTCTTGGCTGAAAGAGGACAAATCTTCTTTTCCACCTTCCTTCCCCTTCGACGGTTAATGACCTCTTCCAGACTGAAAATACCACATGAAGTAGAACGGTTTTGTGGCCTTGCTGCAGAAATTGAATATGTGGAAACGGAAATGAAAATATTCATTATTCGTTTAGTTAACGCTTAGAAGGGACAAGTTCAATAGTCTTGCAAAAAAGACAGTGTTTTTAGATTTTCAATATGTTGAAGTCTGTTAGTCGAATATGGAATCTAGCCATCATATTTATTCTTTGGATTCTTTCGCACTGTACTCAGTCCGATGCATTCCAACGTCAGTCCCATGCAGTACAAGCATGTTGTTGCCATTTTGAATTTTTGGCAATGGCATATAACCAATTCAATCCAATATGGCTTCTAACGCACAGTAAAATGGAAGAAAAGTAGAGCCCACTTAAAACTGGAGTAAAGGTAAGTGAAGGCCACCATTTCAATTTTTCCCCCAATGGATAAGTACACTGTACTGATTTTGGTTATTAATCGAATACAACTGGGTTAGCTTCTCAGTAGGGGCAGATTTCTTACCACAGATATAGTTTAGCAATGATGATTCCCCCATCATATTTTGTGACAAAGGCTAATAGAACGATTAAGATCCAATAAATCACATTTCAAACTGTGTAACAGCAATTAGTCCAGCATTAAAAAAAACGGGCCACAAACCTAACATTTCAAACACTGAGATTCTTTTCCAGATCCCGGAGATTCGTACAAAGTTTAACCTTGAGAATCTGCGCATAGCTCTGTACGACCCACAGGTCCTAATCATCTGCTCCCTAATAATAACTGCATTTAAAGAGTACTTACGGCTCCAGAGAGAGTTCTCTGAACCAAATTTCGACACCAGAGTACCACAGAAATAACTGTTTGACATACTCAGCACCAAGGAAAAATGAATAAAACCTTGAATGTACTCAATAGTCGCCACTTCTTCTTGTACTTTCAGCTCAGATAGGTCACTCTCCTCTTCCTCTTTTTAAAATTTAAAAATTTTTAAAATTCTACTTTATAAAAATTGTTCGAATTGTTGTTTTGACTTAGGCAGTTTTGCCTGCATTCGGCTGTCTATTTGTACCTTTATTCAATATTAAGTGTATTGTGTTTTTACTCCCTTGATAATGAGATGGAATCAGCTCGAAACGTCGGGTTGTCTTGATTTTGTGCACTTTGGGTTCCCTTTTCAACATACATCTTAATCCTTATACTCTTATACGAGTCATCCACAACTTTCAGTTTACTCATACTAACACCAACGAGCCAATTTTCCCTGACTATTTCGAGCATTCACCCAAAGCTACACGTGATCCACTACTACTTCCCGCATTTCACAGGGTGGATCCAAAAAATGATTTTTTTAAATTTCAAATCGCAATAGTGTGGAAAAGTTGGTCTTCAACCACGTAATCACTATCCCCAAAAGGAAAAAAATCTAAAAAAAAATTGTCAGGTACCCACCTGGGCTTAAAATTTATCATTATAAGTTCATTGGAAAAATCACAAATTTCACAAAAATGATTTTTTTGCATTGTTTAAAAAAGAACTTTTTACATTATCTCATTTTGTATTCTAAGAGACCACTAAATGAAGCCAAAATCAGACGAAACAATTTTGTTCAAAGGGTTTCAAACGTTATCCACTCCTGGTTATCTGCCCGAAGCCCTAAGGCCCTAAAACAATGCGAATTATCAGCCACAATAATAGGGGAAAAAAGCTTTTTTTGCCGAATTTACGCCGTAAATTAAAACGAAGTTTAGAGACAAAATATTTTTTAAAATGTATTTCTAGCTTCTTTTAATGGTCTTTGAGAATACCAAATGAGATAATGTAAAAAGCTGTATTTTAAACTAGTCAAAAATCAATTTTGCGGAATAAGAGATTTTTCCAATGAACTTGTAATGTTAAACTTTAGGCCCAGGTGGGCACATGTAAACATTTTTAAAGATTTTTTTTCTTTTGGGATAGTGATTGGAAGTTCGAAGACCAACTTTTCCGCACAATTACTATTTGAAATTTAAAAAAAGATTTTTTTTTTATCCACCCACACCCGTCGAAAGAGCTCCGTCAACTACTGCTAGAATTTGTGTTAAAAAAAAGTCTCTCCTCTGTCTATTATGGCCAGTACCATACGAAAAAATAGCATTTGCAACATTGTCTGTAGGTAGCAGACAGAAAAGCCAACATTCATATCTATCGGGAACAATCGGAACCACTGGCCTGTGGTTGCTCACGCTGTTCACGGGAACGCTCACGACGTTCGCGATGCATGTTGGGACTTATTTATTTTTTCTTCTACTCAGTGGCCATAAACGTCATGTGTTGATGTGGAGGAGATTGTTGTTCTTTTCATGAATGCGTGTATTTTTTATATTATGGTTTCGTCGCTAATTCAAGTGTTCGTAACAGCCTGCATGCGGGAACGTAAGTTGTCAACCTCTTATCCATAATTTTGAAAGTTCACATTAATTTCACCAACAACTTTGATTCTTATTTAATTCTTTGTGAATGTTAATGAACTATTGCGGATTTTTATGAAGCGTGTTGAATCTTGATTAGTTATTCGTTATTAGATAACGTTAGTTATTAGAAAATTGTTAGTTATAATTGTTACTCTTGTTAGTAAGTAATAACTAGTGGAAGCCCGTGGTGTTGGATGCGCCGTTTGCAACACTGGTACGATTTGGTCGTTCATGTGTACCTCCACATTTCACCGAATTCAGTTTCTCCAATCAAATTTTTGAGCACACTGGCTAACAAACTCTGATTTTCGTTCGCTTCTCTCGTCCAATCAGTACATCCTGTGACTCAAATCATAGGTTGCAACGTTTTAAAAATTTGCACGCTCAAGCATCGTTGCATGAAACAATTTTTCGCTGGCTAATAATGTTACTTCCTTGCTGAGTCCGTTGTAAGCACGGATGGTGTTAGATATTGGTGTGGTCAGATTTATCTTTTGTGTGTCAAGGCGGCGTCGAATTAAGTTTCTTTCTCATATTATTGTCTGTGAGACAGGGAGAGGCAGAAAGTAAATCGCCGACAATGCTTCATTAGTGTTTTATTTTCATTTACAGAGGTCTTATTGCTGTCGACCACTTTGTATGGTAGCAATGATAAACCTTGTGCACCGCAAGTGTAAAGTGATTTTTAAAGCGAATGTTTAAAGCAACATCCGGCCTGCCTGTAACAGCCACGCACAGTCATGTGTCCGCGCGCTGCCGTCGCGAGATTCGGCATAGTAATATTACAACGTCACTTCCGCTCTCGTCTTCTTGTTAAAGAGATTGCTTAAGGTGATTGTTAAAGTGATTGTTTAAGGTGATTGTTAGAGCGATTGTTTAACGTGATTGTTTAAGGTGATTGTTAAAGCGATTGTTTGTGCTGGTGTCTGCTGCTTGATATCCATGTAATTATATGTATAGTACTGGCTGTAGTCCCAGCGTAACACACGCCGGTCTAGCTGGTTCCCACAATTTTACTGGCAGTATGAAATGAAAAGGCGCCACCTCCCCCCCCATCCCTGTTCCCCTTCGATAGAACTCCTGATGTTTGGTCTTCTTAGAGAAGTAATTGACTATTTCAATGGAGGGTGCCACTCTTATTCTCAGTATGGCTGAATTGTCTGTTTCCCCTTTTTGATACTAAGTGCGATAAGCCCGCAACACCGATCGTACATGCAGTGATTGTTACTCAACCAACTTTTAAACTATTCAACTCGGCTCTTTTTGGAGCAGTATCGAAGCAGTATTTCGTTTGTTTGTGATTGTTACAGGGCACGTCTGTTCACATTGTCGACCACTCGCCCTTTGTTTTTGCTACCGTGTCAAGAATGAACACTCTCTCCCTCTTTCAGTGCTACCGCCTCCTCATTGTTAAGTTAATTTGAGCCATTTTCATTGGCTGTCGTAGTGAGCGTGCTGTGTGCATGAGTTTGCATCTCATCCTAACCTAAGCGTATTGTGATATAGATAAGATTGTTAGTTATTAGGTCATCATGGCCACTGTTTTCAACTTTTTTTTAGAAATCTTTGTGAATCGTGACGATTCTTTGTCAGTTTTTTAGAGTACAGATATGAAGCTTTGGAAATTTAAAAGCCTTCTCAGTTTTAGGATAATGTGAGTACAGGTAATCGTAAAGTTTAGTCCGTATGTTGGAATCTGCGCAAATATTTCGTATTCTTTGTAGCTTGTACCGTGAATCTGTGTGAATCTTGTTGAACCTTCATTAATCGCTGGACTCTTGGTGAATTTAAGCTTAGGCATTTGTGTGAATAATCGTAAATATCTGGAATTCTGTACGCTCTCTTTTGGTGAAATTGTTTGCGTATTGTAAATCGTGTAAGTCTTCATTTATTGTAAGTAGAGTGAGCCTTGCATCTTGAGTCTTCTTTACTCCTGGTGAATTTGTGTGGCAAGCTTTAGTCAGCGTTATGAATTTCAGTGACTGTTGATGAATTGTGTTCATCGTAGTGAGTTGTGACTCTAGGTGTATTTGTGTACATCTTGGCGAATCTGTGAGATGATTCTTCGTGACTTGGTGAAAAATGTGTGTGCATTGGAAAGCCTTTGTGAGAATCTGGAATCTCCATGACGCTTTATGAATTTGTGTGCGTCTTGGTGATCCTTTGCCAATATTATGAATATTCGTGACTCTAGGTGAAATGGTGCACATCTTGGTGAGCTTTAGTAAAATTTCAGGATATTCCCGACGAATTGGTTTGCATTATAGTGAGCATTTCTCAAGAGTGAATGTTTTTGGCTATAGGTGGATTTCTCGAACTGTATTTTTTTGTCGATCTAGGGAATCTTCGTAACAAGGTGAATAACTTATATGTCTTGGTGAGCCTTGACATTTGGGAATCATCGTGAGTCTTTTGTGAATTTGTGTGCGTCATGGTGAGCCGTTCTCAGTCTTGGGAATATTTATGAATCTTCGTTAATCTTGACGAATTAGTAAACTGTCTTAGTTTGGTGATATTTTGCGAATCATTTGCGATGCAGAAATCCTGCACATCTGTTTGCTGGGTTGTCACAATCTAAAATACAAATTACAAACAAAAACGTCAAGTGTGATGTAAAAAAAAAGGGGTTATATGATTGTAGTTTCACTGTACTTGTTGAAATGTACAGGGATAAAAATTGATGATTTTGAATTTAATTAATGAAATGTTGAATTAAGAAAACTGCATCGGTTTTAAGTGCTGTTGTGCTTTGCGAATCAGTCCGAAGAGACTAGAACTAAGCTAACCACCGGGTAGTAAGGGTCTAATGATTACCAGCCTCTTACTGACAAAATTTTACACCTAGACCCTGACTGTCAAAGCTTGTCCGTGTTCCTTCTAGGCTTTGACTTTTAGATCCTTACTCTAAACATTTAACGTTCCGTTTTTGTTTATTAATTATTATTAAAGCACAACAGACTTGAACAGATGTAATTTTCTGAATAGTGCATTTGATTATTTAAATTAAAAATCATCATTTTTTATCCGTGTACATTTTAACAAGTAATTTGACAAGTAACAAGTGAAACTTCAATCATATAACCCCTTTTTTTTTGTAACCAGTGCACCTTTTTTATGGCATGCAGTAATGTCGACTAAAAAGTGGAATTAATGTTACTTAAAATTTACATCAAACGTCAAGTATTAATAAACTAATTCGTAATAAGGATAATGCTGGTGAATAATTGTTGGCTCAGCAGCACTGTAAACATTTCTTTATTGTTCAGTCTAAGCCTTGCAGCTGGCATGTGGCCAAAGGGTTTCGTTGGGCAGATGACCGGAAGCGGTTAATGCTCGCTAAAACCCTTTGAACCTATTTACAGCTGGCGTTAGCTGATTGGCATTGTTCCCTAATTACAATGGTTAAAACAATGTAAAACAATCAAACTGCTCGTTCAGGGTCCCGTAACTCTGGAATGGCTCGACCAATTGAAAAAGTGGTCTCTTTGAAGATGAAGTCCAAAACAATTTCTGGCTTAGGCCATGTTTTAGATTTTAGGTAGGTGCAGTGGTTTTTTTCTGAAACGGCGGCAGAACAACAAGAAAAAAAAACAACAAGTGGACAGTTTTCAAATTTACGTGTGGCTTTCAAGTTTTACTCCTGTACAGAATTGCGTAATTTTCGGTATAAATGTAGCTTCCATACTTATCTACTATCTGAGCAAGGTTCGTCGAAATATATTGAAAAGCAACGAAGATATTCATTGTTTTAGTTTTGCTGGAGGGAGGACTTCAACCATATACTCGGTCGCCGAGTTATGATAGTAACCAAAATTCCTCTCGCATGTCAGTCAAACCGCAAAAAAATAATAACAAATCCGGAGAAGTCGGTAAACGCGTAGAAATAAAATGTAGGCTAGAGTTCTCTTTTCGCCTTGGCCTTGTAACATTCCGTAACCCTCCGATTCTTTAATCTTTATATCGATTCCGGGTACAGATGGGAGTTAGTCGCGCAATGCTTCTATTAGCTGGGACTGCAACCATTTCGTTCACTGCCCGCCTCCCCTCGAACGGTGAGTGACCTCGTCCTATTGTTGTGACGTCATGGCAGCCTTGGTCGCCATTGGTTTACGCGGAACGGAACGCTTAGGTCATAGGCCGTGCCTGTCTCGAGAGTTGAGGAGAGCGTGACCTACTGGACGAACATTGTACTACTCCCTTTTCTTCGATTTTCGTACATCCCCCACCTCCAAGACTGCAACTCCATCCCCCATCTGCCACCCCAAACCTTTCTTTTCCTTCCTACCTCGAACGCAGATGTTCCAGTTTCCTGTAGTGGGAGCTCCAGATCGATGTTAAGATCGATGGTTGTCCAAAGACGGCGTGCAACCACGCCCTGTATTAGGCTACCCTTCTTGTGTGCAACACCCACTCACTTATACACGTGTGGAATATGAAAGAATCCTGTCAAACGGTGCAGCTTTACACAGAATGAATTTTTCGAAACTGTAGAAATATTTAAGTCTATTATTAGAATGAATTGGCACCGTATGTCTCCCCGCCCCTCCATTTTGGAAAAAAAATCCGTAAGAGTTCGTCACATTGTATAATCCGTCAAATCATTTTCATTTGTCTAGTTTCTGTATTTAGCTACTAATTAATACTAACAGCCATAAATAGCCTTTGTCAACATTAACACGAACGAATAAGGTATTACATAAGATATGCCGAAAGACTGTAAAAGTGCTGCAAAACTATAGCTAATAGTTACTGTTTCTTGTACTTAACGCAGAATATACCAAGACTGAAAATGCCGTATGCCATGATGTAAGATGCAGGATTAATTACCGTAAGCCAAACATAAAAACTCGAAGACATTCATGCTTATTTCCAGTGTCTTTCTCGGATTTTTGGCAAGCAGTAACGACGTACTATCAATTTCTCGTGTTTGCTGCCCCTGGTAGGAGTAAAACTACCCGGCAGCGCACGACGGGTTTCAATGAAGCCAACCTACGTAGGTTTTCAGGGACGGTTGAACAATTAACAAAACGCTTGTGTAGGGTCAACCCACGTGATGCTACGCGATAAAACACTGCGAGATCTTCATGAGAAATATATTTAAATTCTTAAAACTCAAATGGGTCCTACTTCATGTTTTACGCCTATGTCACGGCTTAAAATGTAATTTTTATGTGTCACTATCCGGCGGGAATTGTAGAATATCGGTTGCATCTTCGTTGTAGTATGACAGTAAAAATTAAGAATTGCCGGAAAAATATCCAGTGATGTATATATAGTAACTTAAAAGAGTAGTCACATGTTGGAGACGTATTTGCGCGGAAGTGTTCGCTTAATTTAGTTGTTTAACTAGCTTTAAAGCAAAACCTTCGGGTAGAATATTCGAAATTGCGAACTGCTACTTCATGGTTGGTTTAAGGGCAAACGTGTAGGTATTCTTATGTATTAGTGCGATCATGGATGTGCAATCAGATATAATTATTAATTATTAATGATAATACGTTGGCGATCCAACAAGAAGAAAAGCGTATTTTTTTTGAGAATGATGACGTTAATGATCGCCCTCCAATGTCTCCTCTCCATAGACGTTAGATACAATGAGAAACTTACCATGGGAGTCTTGCATCATTCCCTCCCGAACTTCACGGTTTTCTTGGTAGCAAACCTTACCTGTTCAATATTGACGAAGTCAATCACACTGAAAGACCGACAGACACACATAGACGCTTGTGTTTTTCTAGTATTTATTATTGCTTTTGGTGTTTTGCGTGATACATGCGCGGTGTTTTCTTATCCATCACAAGCTTCCTTTCCAGCTTATGAATACTTAACAAAGGAATTTGGCACTCGTCACTCAAAGGCGGTGGAACTAATTTATGCTTTGCTTTCACTCTTTTTTCGCAGAATATCCCTCTGTATAAAATGTCTTTTTTCCCCTTTCTTACAGAATTTCTTTTCTTATTCCTTCTATTTCTCAAAATAGTCTTCTTTGAAATTGAAATTTTATCTTAATTTGTACAAATTACTAAATTTCGAAAACTTCTTGCACGGTTTCACGGAATATCAGCGACACCTACTGACAACTAAAAAAAAACAAAAACGTTATACCCAAGGAAAATTACTAATGAGGTGGGCCCCTTCACTTCATACTTCCATATTTGTTTTATTAACTCAGACTATTTTTGGACGCTGAATCGAATGGTGAAAGGAGTTTGTCTCTCTCTGGTACCATTCCATAGATAATGGGCTCACTTGTACGCAACCTATGAGTCACTTCCGCTTTATACTTTCGGTTTTTTGTTTTTTTTTTATTCCTTTTGACTCATTTTTGGACGCTAAATCTGATAGTGGAAACAATTTGTCTCTCTCTGGTACCGTTCAGGAGTTGAAAAAGGCGACGGACGGGCAGACGAAAAGACAAAGTCGTTGCTATATTTTTCTCAGCGGTTTCGACTGTACAGAAGATAAAAAGTCTCGGTGATTAATTTTCTGAAATTACACTCTTTAGCATAATTTTTTTTCGTTGACATCTGAGCAGTTGCTTAAAAAATGGCTAAGTCCACATAATATGGGAGTCTTTAAAAAATGCATCCATACCTAAGCCACTCTAAGCTGTTCTTTTTAATGAGATGAGGACGTTCATGTTTAGTGATCTAAACGTTCACCAAGTTTTGTTGGGGGTGGAGGGGGCAGATATAACAATGAGGTAATAGATTTATAAAGCATATTTTACGTCATATAATACTTTTGTGCGTTAAAGTAAGGATGGCTACTACGAGCAACTGACCACCATTTCTGAATCTTTTCATATAGGCTGCTAAATATCGTTATCCCAACTCATAAATACACCATTGGCATCTTCACGAGCGCAAGGCAGTGAAATGGTAGTTGGAGAAAATGGGTCCAAAGCCCTCCAAGATTGGAAGCAACGCCGAGAATGGCTTCCCTCCATTACCCTCCCCCAAAGCCCTCAACATGTCTCTTTCTCTCCCCCAATAGGTAGAGGTAAACTAATAAACGCAATTGGAAATGTACTTGTCGCTCGACAATAAGTCAACCCCCTGATTTCCCCACCCTCGTTTCCCCCGCTGTCGCCATAGTAATAACCTACTGCCGCTCAGCTCCATAACACGACCGTTTATTGCGGTAACAACGAGATTTAATAGAAAATGAGTACAACGAAAGCCGTTTGGCCTATCGAGTAATTTGTGCCAACGCAGTTTCGATTTTGAAAATTTTCACGCGGTGTTGCATCACGTTTCTGCGTACACAACGTAATGTAAGCGTTAGTGTTGCCACACTGTGTATTGACGAGTTCGGCAATTATACATGAGTGAGAACCCACTATAGTGTTACGAAAGTGGGAAGTTGGACAACCTTGTAGTTCGTACAAGTTCCCAAACCCATGTCTCTCTCACGTCGTACCCGTGAATACCCGACAATATGTGCGCGTAAGTGCGTGTTACTGCAACAGTTTTGTAACGCATTCTCGCAGCTAGATGTTATTTAACTGCTTGTAGTTGCATCAATCAGTGACCATAAGGTAAAGTTTAAGAAATTCCTCTTGTAGTAACAATTTTTCCAGTCTCTTGTTAACTCTCATTAGCGCATTACCATTAATGCCTTATCACATTATTGCCTCATTAGTGCCATACCATTATTACCTTGTCGCTTTATTGCTATTATCGCCGTATCACATAATCTCCTCAGTGCCTTTCTATTTTTGCATTATCACATTATCGCCTAATTAACACCTTTCTATTATTGCCTTATCATATTGTCGCCTCATTACCGCCTTACCATTGTTGCTTTGCAGAAATATCTTATCATTAATGCCTTACCAGTATTGGCTTATCATGATATTGCCTCATCAGCATCTTACCATATCGCCTTATCACATTATCGCCTTAGTAGCATCTTTCTATTATTACCTATAACCTCATTAGTGCCTTGCCATTATCGCCTTATCGCCTCATCAGCACCATATCATCATTGCCTTATTGTATTATTGCCTGATTAGCGCCTTACAATCATCATTTTATCGCCTCAATATCAACTTATTCTCATTTTCGCTTTATCACTCGGAAGTAAGTTTGTTTGCTTAAGAATGATGCAAGAAACCGACAAACCATTCCACTACTTGTCCGTGTACATGTAAAAACATAGAAATTTCGATTTGTGTTTTTGACCATATCCTCAGTACAATAAAAAGTTTTTTTTTTTTTAATCTCTTGCTTAGCAGGTCATCAACATGCCAACCACCCGTCCCGCACTAGAACGCAACACTGATTTTATTTAGGAAGGACAGCGGGGAAAATTCGTACTACCCATCCGGCATACATGGTCAAAAAACCTTGCAGACTGTTCCGTAATGTTAGTGACCATACATCTTGCTAACATACGATCATGTTGCAGACCTAAGGACCGAAGGGGGATGGGTTATGATCAAGCAGCTACATCATAAGTTTTTATTGTTTAAAATACGCTAAATTACCCAAAATGGCTATTGCCAAGATTCTAGTCCCAACCTCGATCACTAAGCGTATTAGTGGGGCCGATGGCCTTATTATGCGCATGGCATGGTTGACTTAAGGATTCGGTATAACAGGAAAATGACTCAGGAGAAGTTGGGCTAATGGTATTATCTGTTTTACCCCTACCAAGTCGCAAACATGGAATAAGGCTAGCTCCAAAAAACACTGAAATATAACGTTAATTTTTTCTAACTAATGAACTGCGTTTTAAAAATTTTTTCTGTTTAAGAAAACACAGGCAAGCACCCAAAAAGGTCCCACTATGCAAGTGTTTTTTTTTTAACTTTTCTTTTTCAGTAATGTATTTATTTGATCTCGTAAACATGGTCATGACAAGAACGAATGGTTCACAATAGTCAAAATAATCCAAGTTACAAGATTTGATCACATTAGTTTGCTTTAAGCAATTATGTAAGCACATCACTACTTAGTTTTAGTAGCCGAATAGGAAATGTTAGTTTTCCTCCAGTATTATATTGGTTTGCCTCTTTCCCCCTTGCAAGATGTGGAGCGAGCAGCCATAATCTTTCGCTATGCTACCAAGCCATCATGACCCCGCCAACTGACCAACCAATGAAATTGGGCTGGATTTAGTTCGAATCCCGTTGGTCAATCGTATCTCTAAAATCTACACGTAACATGACTGTCGGTTCCAACTGCTAAACCACCGGGAAATTTGACATTCATAGGAATTTTACGCTTGGATATAAACCCCATTCCCTAGTGGGATGACATTGGCTTCCTCTCCCTTTAACCCTCCCTTCGGGAACCCTCACGTGCTTATCCCCACTACGATCACCCTCCCGTCTCATATTTATGCAGGGAGTAACAATACAGCAACAAGTTCCACAATGTAAAGCCCTACTGCAGCCCCTAGCAATAGGAGAAGCTTCACTGTCATGTACTAAGAAGACTGGTGAAGCACGCACTAGTAATGGACTAGCCATGGCTCCTTAAGGACGCGTTTAGGCAACCAGACCTGCTCGCTCGCCGAACACTATTTGCTAGTCAACCGTTATTTATTTACGATTAGTTTCCCATTTCTACTAAGTGAATGCGGTAATACATAACAAATTAAATGCATTATAAATGAATTTATACAACACGGATAAAAAACAAAGCGCAACATTAATTTTAAACATTGCTACAACATTGTTGTCATTTCACGCAAATTTCCAAAATTTGCTATATGCGTTCAAAGAACCGCTTCTAGCAGTGATCAGACGATGGTAGAATAGATAGATGCTCGCAGCAAATCCAACATGGCGTGCATTGCGGGGTTATCGAATCGACAATAAATCATCGAATGCTGGCATTAAAAAAATCAGTCCGTCGTTTCGTACTGCAGTAAAAATTGTTTTCTTGTTGTCATAAATCGACGGCGTCATGTTGCAGGCATCGTACGTCGTGTGGTGGGGGGGAATATTTGCGTCTGCGTTGTTGCCATGGTTGCTACGTATAGACAACTCGAAAGCCGCATGCTACGGTAAAGGCGAGTAGCAGCTAGCAGATTTAGTAATAACCAAGTAAAAACTAGTAAGCAAGGAAATTGTCTTTGCATAAATACCGTAAGGGCGCGTTTACGCAGCCACTCGCCTTTGCATTCTCGCAGCTAGAACTCAATCGCGATGGCAAAGGTGACATTGCCATGGTAACAACACTAAATGCATTAGCTAAATCCGACATCGTTTGCGTAAATACTTGCAGTCTTATAATCCGTGCCAATAATATAAAGAATTCCTCATGACGAAATTTTCCAAACGTTTCTGAACTCACGTTATTTGCTGTTTTCGTTGCGAGGCGGCAGACATAAAACCGCCGCCATGTTGGAATTTGAGGTGATTTCTAGCTTCTAGCTGCGAGAATGCAAAAGCGAGTGGTTGCATAAACGTGCCCTAACTCTTGGAGACCTGAGGCGATTTGGTTTACCGCAACATCAAAGGAAAATGCAGAAAAAAACTATGTCTGAGCGTAATTTGTTACTTCAAGGTCCAAAATAAAAATGCAGAATTGCTTGCAAATTCTCATTGGGAATCAAAATAATTCATATTTACACTTAAGATCGTTTTTTAAGTTTTCATAGGCTTCAAAGCTATGACCTACATGAAGTTGCACCTACGTAACTTTGCTGATAGTGTTATGTTTTATAACTATTACTGTGGAATGGTATGGCGAAGACTCATTCGACTCACAAGGTGGAAATATTTTAGTAATATGGTACTTGGCCTATTTTAGCAAGCTTTCTGTATATGTCATTTAGAAAAGTGGCCAAGTATTACGTCATTTTTTAATGTTTTTTCTTTGATGGCTTTGATACGAACGTCAATTTCCCTCTAATAGGACCACTTTACTCAGTATTCGTGTCTGACGTCAATCAGGCCAAGGAGAAGGAGGGGGCGAATTTCCAACGTTCCCCCTCCCCCCCATTCCAACGGTGTGACTCCAGTTCTAAATAGGCCAGGCAACGAAAATAAAGTCGATATGTTTGCATTTCAATACCTTTCAACAATTCTCTTGATAAAAGCGAGAACACAAAGTGGTCTCGTCATTTTCCGTATTATATTTTTCTTTACCACCAGGAGTGAATAAATGCCATCGGGGGACGGGGGTAACTCTCACTTTATATTCTACCGTTTTGCACAAGGCCGTCTGGAAGAGAAGTAGCTGGTTTCAGCTGCCACTTCCAAGCCAGTTGATTTAACTTGGCAAAAATCTTATTTTGCCAAAGTAATGCTAAGAGGCTTTAACTTCCTAACACACGTGAGAATTGGTGTAGAGTCGGGAGGGAAGACCCGCAATTTTTGCTGTTTGGCTGGGTTTCCCACTTCTTCTTCCTTTCCCCCTTCCGTCTTCCAACGATTAGAAAAGCACCATTTTCAAATCGACTCACCTTTAAACGATTTCCTGCGATTGATGGATTGATATTTTATTGAGCTTATTGGGCGTTACACTGCGAAACTCCTTTAACAATTAGACAAGGCGTCGGCGTAACAATTAATTTTAAAATATTGGTTTACATTAATATTCCGTATAAGCTAAAATCACTTTGAAACACAAAAACCCCTGTAAAATTTAACATTCTGCCTTGTACTTTCTAAACAATAAGCGACAGCTGCTTGGTAATTAGACCACTGGAAGCTGGTGAAAAACCTTTGAAAATGGTGTATTCAAACGTCAAATTCGGTCAATTATAAGTGAAAATATTTTCAATTTCGTTTATTACCGATATAACTGGGTTTACCGATCTGATTTCGGTAAAGATTGGTAAATAACGGTTGGTGAAGATCATCAAATATCGGTATCGGCTCTGACTTACAAAATCTGCTTTTAGTTGCTTACAGTTAACAGACATGTGTGAAAAAGCTGGAGGCCGGAAAAATTGTATTAATGGGTCCTGGCCCGTGGCCATGTAATGTAATGTAATTTTATTGTGAGCTCTGGCCCGTAGCCACGCGCCCATCCAAAACTACACCATGCAGCCACATCACAATACAACTCACAAGTCACAACACTTACACTACTACACCATTACAGCACATCATGAATGTTCCCATAGGGTTTAAAGGGTTTAACGAGCGTTAACCACTCCTGGTCATCAATGAATGACCATGAATGGCTATGAATGTTCCCGCACACCCCGAAACAATACTACTGACTTACATATACAACAACAATCACTTTTTTTAACAATCGGATGCCTGCAACAATTAGAAAAATAAATAGACATGAATCGCTGGAAATAATATTAAGGAAAATTGGAAATAAGCCAACAGCGAAAATCATACACTAGAAAATAACGTAGTTAAGTAAGCCATCTTTATGCACTTACGTTTCGTCGGAGTGGCATGACCCGGATTCAAACCGGCTACCCAGTTCGCCTCCAGATTGCTTGCATAGCGCCTTAATCGCTATGGCCACATCCTCCACTGGCATAAAGATAACTCACTGAACCCGTTATTAAGGTCACAACCATGACCAAGGCTCCATTCGACCGAAGTTCACATAAGGCGCTATGCAAGTGATCTGGGGGCGAACTGGTCAGCCGGTTCGAATCCGGGTCATGCCACTCCGACGAAACGTAAGTGCATAAAGGTGGCTTACTGAACTACGTTATTTTCTAGTGTATGATTTTCGCTGTTGGCTTGTTTCCAATTTTCTTCAACAAGTAGAAACGGCCTCACTGTCTCGTTGTTGTTTGGTTCTTGGCTCTTGGCTATTGGTCCATTTTGTCACACTGATGGTTCCACAACCCCATGTCCCATTTCGGATTTTTTTAATAAACCCTATCCACACGACCGTGCGACTGCATGCAAAGTTAGGTTTGAATAATCTTTGTGGTTTTTGTGTGATCCACAGTCTTAGATTGCATTTGAGTGTCTTCATGGCAGAGCTTCGCTCCAATCAAATTAAATCCGCCTTATCGGTCTTCGTGCTGGCATTTTGTTTTTGCCCATTTTTTCCTATTACATATTCCATGTTAACGAGGGTTGGCTTGGGAATAGCGTTTATATATGGACGATATTTCCTTACTCCCCTCACTCTAACGTCATGTAAGACGTTTTTACTTTTGTTTACTTTTCTATCCTGAAAGTTTGTAATTTTATACAAACACACGCAGTGACATAATTACAGGGTGGGATGGGCGGCCAAAACCTACGGGTCGCCGGCTAGGGGTGCCCCTAGCCCAGCCATGACCTCGTTTGTTCAGCAGTGGACGTAGCTTCGTGCATTTCTTTTCCTTGCAGTCGTGAGACACTTGCAGCAGTTTTCTAAATGCCTACGTCACGCGACCAAAAGAAACAGCGTCTTGCATATTACTACACAGCAACATGCGTACTGCACATCAAAGAAATGGCCGCCACTGACTCCATGCGATGGCGGTTATCGACCAAATCGCTGAAACAAAAATTATCATTAAGATTTTATTGGCAATCGAACTGAATAGCTAGAATTTTGTTGCTGTGTTTTAATTGCTTTACTTGCTTGCAGTATTGTGGCCACTGTAACTGTAAAAACACAGCCGTTTTTGCAGTATATGATCAAATATTTTTATCGGTAGAAATGGTCATCTTGTTTCCGCAGTTAAGCTAGCAATGTTTTGTTGCTGCATGGATGCGTCTACTGCATGAAACTAGAAAAAATATACGCGTCCATTCCAAACAGCATTGCAAATTGAACCGAAATTGTAGTGAAAAGAAACAGCATTTTATCAAATTGCTGTGGAACAGCAAGTAAAAGGCCGGACCATTCACTGCCCTTGGAACTTGATCGGTTGCTGATTGGCCCCGGAAGCTGCATGTTGCTCGAATCAGTGCCGACTGTCATTATAGAAGTCGATGCTGCTAAGGTATAGACCAAACTAACCATTAAACCGACATTGGTCCTGCTGGGAGCTCGCAACCGAGTAAAAGCTCATGCATACCAAATAACAGTTCGCCGTGTCGGCAGTTGGTCTACGTAATACGTATTATTACATTAAACTGAAACTGTTCAAACTGAGTAAGCTATCAAACGTAGCACTTCCGGTCACATGCTCCTCTCTGTATGACATTATGTTCATTAATGTAAGCATCCGTTATTCGACTCATTCCGTCCTTTGTCTGAACCCAAGATCAACCGAAAGACTTTTTTGACTGTTTAAAGTAGAAATTCTCCCACGACGTACACACATCACGTTCATAAGTTTGTTTTCCCTTTAGTCATCACTCATGTCACCCAGGATTTTAAGCCAGGAGTGGACTAGGCCGGGTTGAGCTGGGCAGTGATCGACAATTAAAAAAAAAATGTTGACCCCCAAACTGCTGACAGTACACATCACTGTGTAACAGCTCAGTCTCCACAAAAATAGACGTTGTGATTCACAACACCCATTTGTCTCCTTTTTTACAACACGCTGTGGTTACAACATGGTTTACAACCCCTACAGTAGACGTTGTGTTTTACAATACCTATACAATAGACGTTGCGTTTTCCAACGTACTTCTTTATTGTGTTATGCCGTAAATCATCTATCTTTGTTTTGTTATTTTGGAAAGTCGGTGGGACGGGTAAAAGCCGATTGGTCGCCATACAAGCCCACGGGGCAAAAAAGGATCATGAGCCAAGAAGCTGACTGTATTGTCCAAACACACCGAATAAACGGGGATTTCAATACACAGAAAATGTTGTTAAACCACTATTTTCAAACGCAACTGTACATTTGTTGTGGTTTCCGTATTGCTTGAGTACTTTTCATTAATTCGTCCCTAACGTCAAAACAGTTTTAAATTAATTGAGTGGAAGGCACACATTTACTGATACTGATGGTTTAACTACACATCAGTACGGTACAAAACTTAACCAAAGAGTTGCTGCACATTAGGCGTCCTTGACGTATTTTATTAAGCAGAACATTTAACGTTCGTGACGTCATTCATTGCCTTGCTAGGTGTTTTAGACATTGTGGTTTACAACACATATGCATGTTATGGTTTATAACACCTTTAGACGTTTGGTTTACAACACCAACAGATGCTGTGGTTTACAACACGTGTAGACGTTGTGGTTTGCAACATTCATAGAGGTTGTAGGTTACAACGCTTATAGACGTTGTGGTTTACAATAGTCAATACCTATTCTGTAGACGTTTCAACACGCAACATCTACATATATTCGTCCTTGGAAGACTGAGTATAGACGTTACGTTTGTAGACGTTGTGCTTTACAACGCCTAAAACCTCATATAAGAGCCAGAGAGTCCGTATAACGAGTTTTAGGATTATGTAGATGTCGTAACTCACACCCCCATTTTTTCCAGTGTAGCGTACACAGTGTGTGTACTGGTGGTACACAAACTCTGTCGGTAGATTGTACTGACAGTACACAGGCTGCATGCAGCATGCTAGTGTGGTGGCTGAGTGTCACACAGTGATGTGTACTTTACATCTTCAGAGTGTACAGTGTTCCCTGTTGAAAAACCACAGCGCTGATAATTTGTCAACCGATAGAAACTCTCTATCCCTCCTAGCTG
Source organism: Lithobius niger (assembly GCA_023313725.1). NCBI lineage: Eukaryota > Metazoa > Arthropoda > Chilopoda > Lithobiomorpha > Lithobiidae > Lithobius > Lithobius niger. Next base: position 30,917 of record JAHWFP010222775.1, on the reverse strand, counting down.
GTTTTCAATTCACGCGATTCTGTGGTAGTGTACATCGAAGAAAAAAAGAGCGCCAACTTCTATTTAAGCATGGAATAAGCATAATAATTATAATCCATAGTATTTCAACAGAATATACAGTATTTCAGAATACATAAAGTCTTCCTTGCACGGACTTGATGAGAAGAATGGAGAAAAACGGTTATCTCATTTGTTGGTTAATGGTTATACCCTTTTAAGCAGGCGAGCAACCTTCTGCGTTTCATGAAATAAACCGACTCTAACGACACTGAAGATCTTGGCTCTTTGTCACCTTCATTTCCGCTCAACGTCATCCAAAGATTCCCCATTTCCTTTTTTCCTCTGAATCACTCTGTTCCATCTGCACAACGAATGACATCACTAAGCTGGTACATTCTTTCGATGAGAGTTGAAGCTCAAACAAACATAAAGAAGTTTTAATGAAATGCAATATATTCGTCAGTGGAATTATTTAAATTTGCTGAAAACAACTTCAGACCAAGACAGCTTTTACAGCATGAGAAACTGAAAACAAATTGTAGTTTTTTATTGTTTTAATTTTATGATGTAAAAAAATACAGCTTTCTAGAGTTGGCTTTTACAGTGTTTATTACGTAGCCTAGATGTAGTGAGAAAAAGGTATAATATAATCATTAAGTAGCAAATGAATATTTAGAGCTACGTATCGCAAACTTTTTAGGACCTTTGAAATATTATAAAATCGAGCTGATTTTCACAATTTTTTCAGTTCAAATTAATGAAATTTGTTTCTACTCTTTACCAAATTTTACTCTGGCCCCCCCCCCCCCCCCAGAGGCCACTGTCCTGTTTTCTTCTTAAGGATTCCGAGGGTACGATTACTCTTTGGCTCAACGGGGCTGCATTACGCCACTGACTACTCGAAGTATGGCAAAATACCAGTGTTGGAGTTCTTAATTTTAATTCCATGCTATGACTTATCGATATACATGGGAGTAGTTCGTGGTTAAAGTCACCAAGTTCCATTGTTTCCAGGTTTCCCAAAAACGAACAGAATGCTTTTGCTTGCTGACACGTCCGGCGTGTTCCAAAACCCAGTTTTTTTGGCACCGGTACAACCCACAAAGTAAGACGTGGCACGAGGAACGTTCCATTTGCTCAATAAGGGAGGGGAAGGAAGTAATGTTGAGTAGGGTCTAGACTTAAAGCCCCGTCGTTTTGGGCGGCGACAGCCGATTAAATCACTTCTGTTCAATTCACCGCCAAAAACGATCGCCATTTCCAACACGCCACCTACCAGCCTCGCCTCAAGGCTTTAGAGGGAGGAGGAAGTAGGAAAGAAGGCATAATTTGTAATGTTGCAGGCTATTTTTTTCGCCATGCTGTTCCACTGATCTGTGCCGTCAAAGTATAATAGGCCTGCAATTAAAGGGAACAAACAAAACCGCCAAACGAAATTTTCCCATCAGTTTTTCTCGCCACTAACTTCAATCGTAAGGCTTTTTAGTGACTCGCGGTACGAATCAGAGTAAAGGAGTTTCTCATCCGGTCCAATTGTTTGTTTGTCTGTATACACGATTGCTTTTGAACCAAATGTCCAATTAATTTCAATTTTCCCGATATTCTAAGGCATTTTTCGTGTGAAGAAATTCGTTAATCAGTAAAAGTGGACCATTAAGGGGTTTCGGGGATTCTGACTCTCAAATATTTAAATAAATCACGCATTAATTAATTCCATCATACTGGGAAATTATTCAGAAATTAATATACAATTTTTTTTAATGAAAAAGTTGACACGAAGCTTTTTGTGAACTACGATAATTCGTTTCTTGAAACATTTTAAATAAATAAGGAACAGTGTGCTTAATTCAGCATACTAAAGAAATGTACATAAGCTAATCATAACAAACAATTTAGTTGTATACCAAATTTACCTAGACTAATATCAGTTTTTACAATGCAAAAATAAAATTTTTAGTTTAAAAATTCGAAAATGAACGTTAATATGTATTAAAATTATTTTTCAGTAAATTGTTTTTGAATCCAGTATTCTTTAACTTCGACTTCAGATCTTTAAAGTTGTTAAATTTTTTTTATCTTTTAGGCAAGTCATTAAAAATGTTAGCCGTGTAATACTCCCTTTTCACTTCACCGTATTTATTTTTCCAACTTGGGAGAGCGATGAGTTTAGTGTTATCTGAGTTGAATGTTTTTTTTTTTTTAGATTAGATGGTTTATTTTGTAGTTGAAAACAGTTTTTAATTCATTATAGTATATAAGCTCTTAAATAATTGACGTTTAGAATTTTTTTTTCTTTACTTATTTCGTGTGCTTTCTGACTATAGTTTGGAAAAGTACACGTAGAACGTTATATTGTAACTTTTGTAAACGTATTATTTGTTATTATTGTTTGATTTACATTTACGTAGATTCCTAATCCATAAATTAATATTGATTCAACCCAGGCATGGTGAATTTTTTTTATTATTTAATATTTTCCATAGATTGAAAAGTTTTGGCGTTATTTGTTTAATTTTATTTACGATCATGTTGAACCGATTGTCATGTTTCCATTTTGAATCAACCATAAGGCCTAAATATTTAGTTTGATCCACTTTATTCAGGCTTTTGAATTGATTTTTTTCCTGTTTAGGAAAATTTGTATTTCTAAATATTCATTTATTTTAGTTTTATCAGTTTTGATGCCCATATGTATAGTTGTGTCCTCATTAAAGTAGAACTGACAACTAAAAGAATTGACATGTAAAATGGCACACGTCTTTCAGTTAAATGTTAAAATACCAATGATATACAGTTGGATAAAATACAAAGGTAATGAATGCCACTCTTACTTTGCCAAAAGTAAATATTTGGGTGAAACTAGTACCTACTTTTAACGATTACCACCAGAGCGTGCCACCGTCAGTAAACCGAACGGCAGGGCATTACGACCCGAAGTGCACATTCCTGAGCGTTGCCATGGAGATGGAAACTAGTTATGAAATGAAATGAAATGAAATGAAATGGGCTTTTATTTTCAATTTTTCAAATAAAGAATGTACGCAAAAAGAAGACATGAAGTCTTTTTGTGCCCGGTGTAACAATAAAAGAATACGAAAAATCACAAATGTAAATGCACGACACTATAAAAATAACAAGTAAAACATATAGTTTAAGACAAAAATTCAAAAATACTAAGTAAAGCAAATAAAAATAAAATAAGAACACAGGAAATCCTAAAAATAAACCAAGAAATTAAACTGGCGAAAAAAGAAAAGAAGGAAAGAAAGAAAAACTTAGTACAAAAGGGAAGAATTTTTCAACACTTCTGTAAAAAAGTTCTTACGAAAAAGAGACACACTAGTGGCAGTTCTAATATTTATTGGGATTGAATTCCAAATCCTTGAAGTTTGACCCGCTAATGACAAGTTACTTATTTCGGTCCGGTTAAAACTTGTGTGACAGTTTGAAGCATTACGAGTGTTATGGCCATGGATGGAAAAACTGTATCTGAAAAAATTATTAGACGACCTGTTCTTAAAAATGTGAATACCACCTCTGTAATAAATAAGCTCATTGACGGGGAGAATTTTTGTCACCTTGAACAAAGGCAAACTATATTCCTTAAAAAGTCGGTGCAGTATTGATCTTACAGCTTTCTTTTGTAACTTTAAAAGACGGATTTTGTTAGTTTTACAAGTATTCATCCAAGTTAAAATGCAATAATTGAGATGTGGATGAATAAGAGAGTAATAAAGTTGACAAAGACAAGATGATGTAAGGTTATCTTTAAGTTTGTATAAAATGCCAACTCCTTTTGCTATTTTGGTAGCAATCAATTGAATGTGGTCATTCCAACTTAAATGAGAATCAATTTTAAGGCCTAAAAATTTTGTAGTATCAACTTGTTTAATGGGTTGGTTATAAATACTGACACTGGGTTTTAAATTAATAGGCTTTTGCCTGGCTCTAAAAATTAAGAAACATGTTTTTTGAATAATAAGTGATAGCCTATTTAAACTTAGCCAATGGGATACGTTGCTTATTTCTGTGTTAACAGTATTTACAATTTCGGCTAGATCATTTCCGAGAGATAAAAAGTGGTATCGTCAGCAAATAAAATCGACTTAAGTAGCTTAGAAACTCTAGGAAGTTCATTAATATAAATTAAGAAAAGTAATGGTCCCAAAATGGAGCCTTGTGGGACACCATAGGTAACAGGCCTAAACAGCAAAGATCAAGAGTCAGCCAACTGCACATATTGGTATCTGTCTTTTAAATAACTATTGATCCATTGGTTGGCAATACCCCTGATACCGTAATGGCTTAATTTGTTCAATAGGCATTGATGATTTACAGTATCAAAAGCTTTTTTGAGGTCAATAAAGACTGCAACTGTATACATGTTTTCCTCAAAAGCTTCAATAACATCTGCAGTGAATTTGAGGGTTGCATCCTCGGTACTTTTTCCAGAGCGAAAGCCAAATTGGTTGTTGTTTAGAACTTCATTTTTCTCGAAGAAATTAGAGAGGCGATTAAAAACATTTTTTTCTAGAATTTTTGAGAAACAAGGCAGTATAGAGATTGGCCTGTAGTTGCCAATATCGTGAGTATCATCAGATTTATAAACAGGCACAACTTTTGCAAGTTTTAGTTGATCAGGCACTTGACCGTGCAACAGAGAATGATTGAAAATCGAGGTTAAGGCAGGAGCTATTATAGGTGCAACAAGTTTAACTATCTTAGATGATAATCCATCGTGTCCAGCAGCATTAGAAATAGACATCATGGAGATTTCAGAAATCACTTCTGAATTAGTACACGGTCTAAGGAAAATTGAGCTTTTTAGTGGCGGCGAAAACATATCAGGCACACCAGCATTTACCTGGGGAATAGCTTCATCTAATTCTGCACTAATTGAGCTGAAGTACTTGTTGCAAGCTGTAGCCATCGACAGGGAATCCGTGATCAGCTTTCCATTACAACGCAGTGACTGGATTGGTTGCTCATGCTTCTTTTTACCCATGAGATTGTTCAAGATATTCCAAGTTTTCTTCATATTATTGGATGCCATCTTCAATCTCTCTTCAATATATTGTTTCTTTGCTAATTTGACTACTTTAATGTGAATTTTATTAAACAACTTATAGTTTCTCTCATTTACTTCATTGCGATTTTTAATAAAATTTTGGTACAGTTTTGATTTAGTAGCACAAGAATTAATTATTCCTTGTGTAATCCATGGGCTGTGTCTACGTTTAATTGATTTCTTAAAGGTTCGAAGAGGAAAGTGTTTGTCGTATGTTTGTTTAAAGGCAGAACAAAAATGTTGATACATCATGTTAACATTATTTAAACCTACGGGCGGCTTAAGATCAATTTTAATAAGATTAGTTTTAAAAGCTTCGATTGCTTTATCACTGAAAATGCGGGTACAATATTTAACATGCTCCTGCTGCTGAACAGCACTGTAGAAATAAGTTGTGTGAATGGTTATTAAATGGTCAGAGATCGGTTCGTTTAGAACGCTAGTGAAATAGGGATCAGTGACATTGTTGCAAAAAATATGATCGATAAGAGTTGCTGATGTTTTAGTTACTCTTGTAGGTAGTGTAATTGTTGATGTAAAGCCAAAGCTCTGTGTAACGTCCAAGTATTTAGAAACAGATTTATCACTAGAAAAATGTAAAAGGTTTATATTAAAGTCTCCTATTAAATAAATTACATCATTGCTTTTGCGGAGTTTACCCAACATATTTTCAAGATGAAGTTGAAAATCATCAATGTTACCATTAGGAGGCCGATAGACACAACCAACAATAATGTTTTTTCCATGAATTTTGAATTCAACAAACAATGACGGGTATCTACCCGTCCCGAGCTCAAGATCATTCCTGTTAGCATCGCTAAAGTTAGCATCACGATCCTGTTAACATCGCTAAAACAAAATGACCACAATAAGAATGCTTAATTCATCCGTTAAAAAATGGTACGTCAGATTAGGAGCTTAAATTAATTTTAAGCTAACACAGAACTTGCTGATCAAGTTTTCATTTCTTTAAACCAGCATTCGCTATTTGAATGGGTTGTAGCTGAGAATGGCGCTAATATAAGGCATGGTTTTGGGTTACGAGAAATTGGGTTGAATCTTCATTCGAGGTTCAAATTTCTTGTAATGAAATGAAGATGGTGTAAATGGAACACAGACTAAGTCCTTGGACTTCAAATACTGCCCACACACGAGTACTTCGTTGCCATTACCATGGTTGAATGACGTCATTGGTGCCACCACTTTTTACTTCAAGTTTCCCGGCGCTCCGATGAATTTCCTCGTTCGGCATGATGCTCTGCGGTCGTGGAGAGACTGACACATTTCACACTCCGTTGCCATTGATTAATGACGACTGGGTTGGAGTTGTAAGTTCTTCCCCGAGTCGAGAGGCCGACTTGGGGGTGATCGTATCCTGCAGGTAAATTATTCACACAGAGAAGGAATAAGTAATTCTTACCAGAGTTTAATGTCATGCAGAACCATTTACAATTTTGTTGCAACTTTTGCACTACATGGATTCACATCACCTTCATACTAGGATCATTCACAAATTCTTACAATATTAAAAAAAAATAATACGTTCCAACAGAAGTTGGGCAGGACTTGGATGGGTGGTGAGTCACTGATACCAATCCTGAGATGGGTTTTGGTAGCATGGAGGGATAGAAAAATTACGGATTTCGTTTCAGAAACCGGGTGAGAGGTGATTGTCCAGAATGCAGCGGAAACCAGATACAGTACTTGTCGAGAGTGCCTCCTAGTTCAAGGAGTTCCAAACCGAAACCACACGAACAGCAACTCAGAACTCCAATGAGTGCCCCTCGAGTTGATGCCATAGGACTACCGTCAAAAAAGGGCAATCTACAGATAAACTTAAGTCTTCAGAGCTCCAAAAGTTCAAATCCCACGAGCTCAACTATGCTTCGGGTGAATAGTTACATAGACCAGTTAACCCCTTGGTAAACTGACGTCAAATCGATTCGACCAGATCGATATCGGATCAGAAGGGGGAACTCACTGGAGTTGCTTATTCGAGTAGTGGTCGCATAATATTTTGAAAGCTCAGAACTTATTAGAAATTACCTATTTACGATTGCGATTCTTTTAACTTGGATTTTAGATCATTAAAGTTGTTAAAAATTTTACATCTTTTAGGCAATTCATTAAAGTTTTTAGCAGTGTAATACTCCCATTTTATTTTACCGTATTCCAACTTGGGAGAGCGATGTCTTTGATGTTTTCTGAATTTCCGTGTTACAATTTTCTGGCAATGGAGAGATGGCTTCAAATCAGAAGTGAACCAGATATCCAAACCCCATGCCTCACACTGACGGTAGAATCGAACCATCCAAAAGATGGCTGTGATGGACATTGTACACCAACGTGGAAAGAGTGGCACTTGGAAATAGATAAAGGTAACTGCCAAGTAGCGGCCCATTTTGTGACCTTTTCGATTTCTATTTCAAGTGACAGAGTTATGTTCGGTTGATAGAATGGCCGAGCCTAATTTTAGGTCGTCAGCAAATTTAAAACTGTAGGTATTGTTATTTTCACAGTTTAAATAATTTAGATATATTACAAAAAATAGTGCGCCCAAAACTGCGCTTGGGCAACTTCACTAATAATGTTTGAGCCAGACGACAAGGCGCCCTCAACAAGTACAAGTTGAGTCCGATTGTTTCAGAGTAAGATCCATTTCCAAAGGTCGCACGTACGGAGTTTAACAAGCAACTTGCGGTGGATATCCGACTCAAAAGCTTTCTTGAAGTCGAAATAAATTGTGTCAGATGGGACGCCAACGTCCAATAATCAAGCCATGCATTAGGAGCTGGTCAGTTGATGAGCGGCCTGGCAAAAAGCCAAATTGGTATGGGTGAAAGAGAGAAGCATCATGTAAGAAAGGTAGAATAGGTTCTCGAATAATTGATTCCATAATTTTGTAAGCAACGGATGTTACAGCTATTGGGCGATTATTATTTACGTCCAATGGACAACCCTTCTTGAAAGCTGGTACAACCAGGGCAGAGCACCACACAGCAGGAAGATGGATGAGTGCAGATGGAAGTTTGAATAGTTCTGCGGGTGGGTAACAAATTTCGTCAGCAATTTGTTTGTAGAAGAAGAAGGAAGAATATCCATCCGTGCCACATGCATGGCTGGGTTTTAATTATAAGATGATAAGCTTAATCAAACTTAGTGGGAAAGAAACTGGTGCACATTGCACAGCGGCGTTCCTTAACATGGAAGTTGAAGCAATGCAAGCATCGTTATCCGTAATACAATTAGATACGGAAACGGCACTCAAGGCTTCCACTTTGTCTCGATTTCCCGTAATGTAAATTCCCCGGTTTTAAATGGAGGGAGTGAGCGAGATGATCCTGTTTTCTGTCTGTATAACCAGAATAGGGCAAACGGATTTTCCTCCTTAATAGCAGCAGATTTGCGTTTACGGTGCCAGGACTCCACTAAACAGGAATTCTGTCTGTCACATCCATCGCAGGCAATAAGGGATTAGGCATTTCATTCAGCTTTGTAGTGTTTCCAAAGCTTCAATTTAGTATTATGCAGTTTCAAAATATTTTTCGGGGGGACAAAGTTGTGCACTCATCCTTTCTCACAATTGGGTTGCCAACATGTTTTTTTATGGGTTTCCCAAGATTCGATGAAAAAAATTCAAAGTCTGGTGAATATGGGAATGAATATCGAAAATTTGTTTATCCCTGTCGATTGTGGGTAGGAATGAATTTAATAGTTTGAAATTTATACGACCAAACGATCCTCCAACCCGGTTTCTCTCAGATGAGATCGTGCAATGGACATGGAAGGTAACCATATTATGGTCACTGTTCCCCAGATTGTCCTCCATAGAAACATTGCAAATTAAGCGGTCATCCTGTGAGAAGACCAGGTCCAAAATGTTAGGCCCATGGGTACGAGCATCTACTAACTGGTGCAACCCAAGAAAGAAACCATGGTGACTATCTCTTGCCGAAGCATTTCCAATCAACAACGGATAGATTAAAGTCGCCCAACAGAATATTTGAGTAATTAAGTTTGAACGAGTTTACAATATATTCACCTAGTACAGCAATAAGCGACTCAACATAGCTATCGTGCAAATAGCAAAGAACGAAATTGATTTCTTACTAGAAACATTTTTTTTCATCAGCAGATTTAACTCAGCATGGTGGATGACAACTGAAAAGCAAGCCATCAACAAACCAGGGCCGACGGATGTGGGCCATAGCCGCTTCACTTTTTCAGTAATACATTTTTTTTTTATTCTTTACTTGAGACATCGAAAAGAAATTATTCTGAATTCTGAAAGGTTCGTAATTCAATTTGCGCAACTGACAGTATTCAACTCCGTGCAGGCAAGCTGAAATAAGCAATTAAATTCCGCATCGTAGCTCTACTCCAACAGTGTTTACTATGACACTTGTGCCTCCCGAAAGTACCTTGCTCGACCTACCCATCTTTATGCACAGTCGATCCACCTTTACTTTGCTTCCGTCGGGCCTGAGTTGAAAAGAAAAACTCTAATAACAAATAAACATTAAATTGTTAGACTGTTGTTGAGTCAGCTAAATTATCCCTCTCATCGTCGTGGAACATAATCCAGTTTGGGTTCGTGCTCCCTAAAAAACAACAACGAGTCGGAAGTATGTCAAATAAATCATGGCTGACATTTAAAGCCAGTTCTATTTTACCCAATGTTTTTCGAGAAGTGGCATTACCTGCTATCTACCCTGATATACAGGTTCAACCAATACACTAGCCGTATGAGAATGTCTTCACGTTTTTTTCTACCATTATTCAATTCCTTATACGAATCCAATGTGAAAATTGGTAAGGAGAGATTTTCCTTTGTAATAATTAAAACTTTTCCCTCGTTTTATTTCGCTTCGCGTGTTTACTAAAGGTGATCCCACAGGGGCTCGTTATCCATCGCTCGCGCGCTGCATTGATACAGGCTGCATAATGCATATATAAAGAAAGAGGCGAAACCAGCCCAGAATTCGTATCGTGGAACAATATTTTTCGTGGAAGTCATACTGTATCGTGGAACAATATCGTTTTTTTTTTTAATAATTGCTGTTATAATCACTGGAACCTTTTTATTGTTAACTTGTGTCACGTTTGAAGTAATTATTTGTACCACTAGGTTGTCCAGAGCGACCTGAGAAGCTTTTTAGTCTTTGCTATCCCAGTCTACTGCCGGTAATGGCCGGGGCTTTTACGTCGGTGCTGAAATGCTTCTCAGATCGTTCTTGACAATGTAGTGGTACAAATCATGACTTCGAACGTGAGACAAGTTATCAGTAAAGACGTTCAGCGCGAGGTCCAGTGATGATAATAGCGCGTAAGCGTAAAATGTAAAATTCAATAACGCTTAATACAGGTATGGATTATTCTACGACATGACTTCTGTCAGTTTCGCCCTCTTTCACTATATATATATATATAGCCTTTATCCATTCGTCGCGCGAGCGACGGATGATAAGCCCGTGTGGGTGATCCGTACTGTGCTTGCGATGCCACGCATGCAACTTGAGTGCTCATCATGACGTCAGTACGTAAGCTACATATGAGACAGCTCAGTCATTTCCAGCAGGAATCCGTTGGCTTTATTTCAACCGGCCTTGACTCGATTTCAATTTCGTTTGGAAATGAGACGAAGAATGGAAGTCACGTTCATGTATTCACACACACCAGAGTTAATTATAGACATACAAGGAACTCTATTCACGTGGCGACCCCTATCTAAGGAAATGAAAAGGGAATAAATAAAGCCGCTTGTTTCCTTTTTGAAACATTTATTTGTAGCCAGTTAGATCTCCGCATCCACAAAGTCGCTCGCTCCTTTCCATACAACTTCCCCTAACAAATCTCAAATGTGCAAATAAGGTATCGCGTCACCTACCTTCGCGTTCATGTAATGCCACGGCCAACAAGGAAGCCAGGAAGCTAGAACATCTGCATCTATCTTAGCCGATATTTTGTGAAACACGCGTACTCATCATAACTGGACTGATAGAACGAAACAAGATAACAGACCAGCAACAGAACAAAACAAAACAATGATCTGGTACGACAAACTAGCAGAAAACAAGGGACGTTAAGGAATGAATTGGTAGCTTTAGCGATAATATAGTGCTACTTTGGATAAATAACGACACTTCGTTTCGGGATAACTCAATTCCAACACTCATCTTTCCAGCGCCATGTGCACAGCTCCGTGGCAACAGTATCGGATTTTCCATTCCAGATTTTCTACCAGAACATCACCATGTGGGACTACTGCTGTTTCGCACTACGTGAGCAACTCGTCTCTGTTGTATCGTGTAACACAATTTCGGTTTCAACTTTCTGTTTCAATTCGTGCAATGCAAGTGAAAACATAAAATGCAAATTGCAGCTTCTTTGTTTAACCGAAAAGGAAAACCAGACGCACGGTAAAGAAAAACAGCAACTTATATTTCACCATCAGTTTGCGATGCCATCTTAAGAGTTACAACAACTACGCTTCTTTCATTTATAAATAAAAAGACAAAAATCGCTGTAAATAATTTTAAAGGGCAATTACATACATTTTGACATGCATGCTTTACTTTTGGATCACTTACACAATAACTAAACACAAGAATTGCGGCAAGAATATGTTACGTACGTCCAATACAACAATTTAATTATTGCATCACCAACACACGACACGGAGACAGCCATTGTTTTGCTGGAACGCCCAGAAATTAAAGCCGACAGATGTCACTTGTCGATTTCGACTCTCAGCCGATTGAGATAACTCTATTGGCTGTGAGAGCTCAAGCGTCCGACGGCCTTAGCTGGCCACTACAACTGTCGGCCGTGTCGTGTTTTGGTGATGCAATAATTAAATTGTTGTATCGGACGTACGTAACGTATTTTTACCGCAATTCTTGTGTTTAGTTATTGTGCAAGTGATCCAAAACACAAACAAATCATACACTCATAAGGCTCAATAAAGGAGAAATAAAAAGACATAAATCGCTGTAAATAATATTAAGGAAAATTGGAAATTAGCCAACAGCGAAAATTATTTCACCTTTATTTCTCCTTTATTGAGCCTTATGAGTGTATGATTTGTCTTCCCTCTCCATTGCCTATGGCCGAGCAGATTTCGGTCGAATGGAGTCCTGGTCACGGTTGTGACCTTAATAACGGGTTCAGTGAGTAATTTTTGTGCCAGTGGAGGACGTGGCCATAGTGATTAAGGCGCTATGCAAGTGATCTGGGGGCGACCTGGGTAGCCGGTTCGAATCCGGGGCATGCCACTCCGACAAAGCGTAAGTGCATAAAGGTGGCTTACTGGACTACGTTATTTCTAGTGTATTGTTGGCTAATTTCCGATTTTCCTTAATATTCTTTCATTTAGTTACATCAACACTTATTTTTATTGTATTTTCATTGTATAAACACGTATTTTCATTTTATAAATTCGTATGTCCCATGCAAAGACAGCATATTCAAAAGGACAAGTTAGTTAGGACAAATCCGTTTCTCACGAGAGAAAAAAATAGGAAAATGAATGCTTTTGCAACATTTACACGCGTCTGACGTAAAGTTGTAAAACTGAGAAATACAGGAAAGCCAACTGTGAGAAATATACCTTTAAAGTTAAACACACGTATGAAAATTAACTGTAGTACTCCTTTTGTACGACGTTCGGAATCTAGTGGGAATAAGTCTACCAAAATTAGAGATATTTTTGCGCCTCTGTTAAGGGAATCTTTGTTAAAGGAAACTCCTTGGGTTTTGCCCACCTGCGCCGCATTTGCACTATTTTTGTTTCAAAATCCTACTTCAGGACAAAACAATCAGACGTCTTCTGGACGTCCCAAATTGTACTACCTGACTAGAATCGGAAGTTCTGGATGTCAAACATGCATTTCCCGGACGTCCCAAATTGTACCTGACTACAATGAAGGTTCCGGATGTCCATCAGACGTTTTGTGGACATCCCAAATTGTACTTGACTAAAATTGGACTTTCTAGATGTCCATAGGACGTCTGTTGGAGTTCGTGTGTTGCTAGGGTGCGGCCTTTGTAGAGTCCACGCGTTTCGTTTCCCCAACAAGATTTTGCACTTCATGAAGTGAACCTGTCAGGATTGGTAGCTTACACTCGGCCATATAGCGTAAGCCATTCCAACTACGAGTTGTTTTATTTAGGGTGTTGGTCCTAATTTTTTGAATGATAATTTCATAGCTTCATCGTTTTCGTTACGGAAGAAACGAAATCGTAAACCAGATGAAATTGACTTCGTTGTTAGAGACTGCTGCCCTGTTTACGTATTTGAACAGTAAGGAAGAAAAGGCGTACCAACACGTGAGTCGTTGGGCTAATTCTGTAAGAGTCGTGGTGGTTTAGCTAATATTCATCTCAGCTTATTATTGACAATTGAGAAGTCTTAGTACAATTAACTCCATGACTGGTAATATTCAGTTTATGACCGAAAAGACAAAAACTATCTTGTTGTTGCATACCGGCAATCATGGTACGATTTTTAAATTGGGCATTCGGATCCCAGTCATTGTGGGAGATATACCTTTTGTATTGTAACACACATTGGTACTCATTTTTTTGAAACTCTAGCTACCTCTCAACGTAATAGCATAGTGTGGTGCACTGAAACATAACTTAAGACTTAATCGTGCAACTTGCCATAGGGCAACCTGAAGAAGATATTGAAAATTTATCCAAATCATTTTATTGTAGTATCTAATTAGCTGTAATGTAAGAATGAACTGTAAGATTGAACTATAATTGTAGTGCTGGAAGAAATAACAACATAGTTTCTTTGGAACAAAATCGTTTCATCAGTTCAAAATGTTTGTATGATTCTTGCAATGACATATCGAACATTATAGAGTTGGTAGCTGTATTTGGTAAACCAACGTTACCTTGGTCCAGACAAAACCACGAAAACCAAGAAAACATGGCAATATCGTGGAAACTCAGTAAACAGAAACAATGATGACCTGATTGTTAGAACGATTCTCTCATATGACAGAGGTCCCAGGTTCTAGTCTGATCTCAGCCATTTCGAGAAGAGAAGGAACGTGTGATGCCTCGTGCTCACGTCGACTGAAGCATACAAAAGATCCTACGAATGTCCGATTGGCATTACCTAGTAAAATTGTCACTCTCGTGCCATGGCTTTGGTTGGGAGCATGTTACCTCTCCAAAGTAAACGGAAAACAAGAATATTTTGAAAAATTAGGAAATCATAGGGAAATTAAAATCGCAGAAATGTTCTGTTTCGATCTGCAAATTCCACATTAGGCTAAAGTAGTAATTAATTATTGATTGATTCTATATCGTAATTAGGTTTTTATCACGTTTTAGCCTCATCCCCGGTTATTCATTGATTACAACGGTATAAGAACACACAGCAAAAATAGCAGCAAAAATTGTACCCAAAAATAGCTAAAATTCGGTAAAACATACGTAAATTGTCGTAGAATGAACCTGGAAACAAAATTTGGTGTGCTCCCAGCCAATCCCATAACACCAGAAGGCAAGAGGGATAATTTTGCTATGTAATTCTAATCAGAAAACTGTAGGATGCTTTATCGACATGAGCAATGGCATAAGAGGGCTCTTCTCTTCCCGAAAATGGCAGTTGAGGCTGAGTTGAGGCTCGAACCTACGATAGTCGTGCTAACCATTAGAGAGTCGTGCTAATCTTTCAGATAGTCGTGCTAACCATTAGATAGTCGTGCTAACTATCAGGATACCTTGTATCACGAACCTGAAGCACCTGAAAATATTACGGAAGTTAACGTAAAAAAATGGCTGAACCCTGTTAACAGACTTACGCCTTCAATTTTGAACACATTCCACGACGTAGTGGATCAAGTCTAATAAATATATTTCCGTAGAAATCCCAACGTAAGCAGACAGTGAAAAAAAATTAGTTTAGAAAGTCAGTTAAAATCTAAATAAGCAAGAATACGAAGCATCCCCAGGTTGGCTCACTCACTGCTTTCCTATTCATCATTTTTACAAGGGGATTTTTTTTTTTTTACATTTACTAGCCCATCCAGTAAACAAATGTAGAGATCTATGGTCTGGGCTCATCAATAACGTTGTAGGGGAGCGCTGGTCGTTTGTTTCTATTCTTCTCAACGATCAATTACCGTTAAGAACGATCTTCCCCTGTTTCATTATCTTTCATCTTAACTGGATTACTTGCCAACGGCCATTTTCAGCAGCCGAAGTGAGATTTGATGAGAAAAAAAATCTGATTTAAGATTTTGTTCCGAAATGAAGAGATGGAAGAATGGTGCTTCAACAAAGTTCCTTTTCATCGTAATTTTAAAGTCTTCTTTCGTTGCTGTACAAAGACGTTTAATAATGCATGAAAAAATTGTTTTGAAAGTTCTAAAAAATAATCTATTTTTTAAATAATTTTTAAAACCAATAATTTACGAAAATGTGCCTTCAGGGAAAAAAAAGTTCTTCAGTAGTTGGGCTCAGAGAAGATTCGTTATTTCTGTCATTTTTAAATAATATTCACAAAAAAAAATACATTTTACTGAAGGTTTGAAGAGATAATCGTTACTCTCGCTTGTTTTATACTTGCAGTAGGTCATACGAAATGAATTTTTGCTGTACATTAACTCTTTAATGCCCATGCCGAACTGGATGCGTGTGGCGACCCCCTCACCAAGCTCGCGTTGCGCGTTTGGACTGGGCTGTAAAAGGTTACTGTGGCTTCGAATGGGGCAGAGAAAAAGAGTTATAAAAAATTAATGCCATTGCCGAATTGGATGTATAGTTGGGTTTGCATTCGCTTGGTTTGGAGACGAGGACGCTCACCACTGGGCAGTTATCACTTACTTTGCTCGCGGTCCCCTTTGACCTTCAGTAGTCACTCATTAATCATATTGGACATTGAGCTGTAAAGGATTAATGTCCGACTATAGTGAATGATTGAGTAATAAGAATTAAGAAGTATGCACCCTGGCCAAAGCTAAAAGATTTGTAATGAGTTTTCGTATAATAACCAGTACAATCTTGATAATAAAACTGATTGATCATAAAAAAAAAAAATTTTTAGAATTAGACTTCAATTTCAAATGATCGTACCTTTAACTTCCTCGGTAATGGCCAGTGCAACAACAAACGGGACAGTGTGACAATGTGACATCCTACTACACCGGGACCAGCTAGTTGCAAGGATTATGGTTCATCAAAATAAGTTGTTTACATTAAAATAGCTTAAATAAGTGCTAACACTGCACTTGGGGAGGGTTGGGGGAAGATATGCCCCGAAACATATTTGGGTGAACATAATGTCGTAGATGTGTTCAAAGGTCTTCAGAAAGCAAAAAAAAAAGGAGATAAGTACTTTGGAGGTGAGGGGATGAGAAAGGGGAGGATGGGATAGTCATTCAGGACCCACAATAAAAGGCCATGCGTCTTTTCAGATTATCACAAGTGCGAAATTTATCAGTCCTTAGATCGGGCCTTCAAGTCCCTCCATAATGAATTACCGTAACACTTAAACACATTACACAAAATTATTCTTTTCTTTTTGCTGATTTGTCAGACAGCGACACGTGGTGTCTCATTCATCTCATGCATATCGCCGGCTAATCTCTCTTTTTTGTGTTCAAATTTTTAGTTTGTTTGCATATTAAAGTGTATTTTAAAGTATTCATTCTGGAGGCTGATAAAACCCATATTTCCCCGAGGACGTCACGCGAGACGAGCATTCAGCACCTTCCAATTTATTTGTGCTTAGCGGCAAAGCAGCGAGAGTTGCGGTTGACGCGACACCATTTCATCCTCATTAGAAACCCAATTTTTGACAGGTACTATCGGATTAACGCACTCTTCGTTCTTTGTCAATTAACGGAGACGCGTGTGTGTGTGCTACCACTTATTAGCATGAAGAATAGGTGAGAATCTATCCACAGAAATGACACACGCAACCACGAGATCAGATCAAAATGGGTGAATTTCTAAAAATATACAATTAAAATGAACCTGAAATTTTTACGGATCGGAGAAGGGGGAACATTTTAAGGAAATACGAGGAAAACTGAAAATGGAAAAAATTGTGGGAAAACCGAAACAGAATGAAACAACCGGCTGCCACGACTGCCTAGTCGCAACCGGTCTTCTGTACAGTTCTGCCACTTTCGAAAATGTTGAGGCGCACACCTCTTATCACTCACTGCAGCAGCCTCTTAAAGTAGTAACCATCACGATTTCCGGTTAAAATTATGTTAGCTTTTAGGCCTAGTTTCATACTTTAGGTGTAATTGTCAGCTTTTACACCTGTTTTTTTTTTTTTACATGCCGTTTACATGCCTTGTTAACTTGCAGCTGACGGAGAATTGGGTTCGAGAGTTCAGGCCTATTCGTTCATGCAACTCGGTGTCAAGTGTTTTTTTTAATGAAGTTAATGGGTGTCGTTAACGAAATCTTTTTGTGTTTACGGTTGCGTGTATTCATGTAGTAGTTAAATGCGACGATCAATGTCATTATTTTATTGAGTTGCGTCGAGAAACCCTGTTAGTAGCTACAAGGAAGCAACGATATTTTAATTTGCACGGTTTTTCAAAGGCCAGTTGACTACCACTGAGAAAGGCGAAGGACGGAAGGAAAACTAAAACTAAGGACACGCCATGTATCTGTTATCGTAAATCATAGCTTTTGCAGCATTATGTAGGTTTAAGTGAATGTAGCAAACAATTATATGAATGCGTTTCCAACATTTACATACGTTTTACCTAATTTGGGAAAATTTAGTCACACAAGGAAAACCAATATGGAAGCAAGAGGGAAAACTTGGTGAAAACGACATGAAAGTAACATGTAAATTGAAAACACAATGAAGGAAATGTTACGAACATGAAAGGAGAATATTTTAGGGAAAATGAAAGCGGGACAAAAGTTAAAGGAAAACAAAAAGTAAATAAGATTAAGGGAAGGGACGAAACCAAGAAAAGAGAAAACGAAATGAAAGCCAAGTTAGGGAAATTTCAAAGAACATGACAACTGTTGAAAAGTGTTAGAAAAGTATAAGGGGGGGGGGGGGGCGGAGGGAAATAACCATACTCTTCATCAAGAAAGTGAAAATGTAAAAAAAATCGTATTAAAAAAATCAGAAAATGTTTGATAGAAAAGTAATGAAACAGTAGCGAGAAGATATAGAGTAACATCAATAAGACGTAACAATATCCGTCGCCTTAGCGACTAAACCATGTTTTCTGCCAAGTTTCTCGGCCATTTGAAGTCGTGATAGCAAACGCCAAGCTCTTTCACCGAGTCAGTCGTTAAACGCAAAATCAAAAAACTGCTTACTGCACAATTTTCAGTTATTTCATCTAACGTTTAAAGTCTTAGTCGGTGGAACTAACTTGGCGAAAGAGCTCGGCGTTTGCTATCACGACTTCAAATGGCCGAGAAACTTGGCAGAAAACATGGCTTAGTCGCTAAGGCGACGGATATTGTCACGTCTTATTGATGTTACTCTATATCTTCTCGCCACAGTTTCATTACATTTCTTTCAAACGTTTTCTGATTTTCTAATACGATTTTTTTTACATAAGGAAGAAAAAAGGTGTCTTATCTTATTGGTCCAAATTAATATAATCCATGTTTTTTCTTAGCAGTTACGAGATGGAAAAGCCGAAAATCTGGATTTACGGTCCCTTTTTTGGGGGGTTTGGTACGTCTGTCTTAGTCTGTGGCGAAAATTCCTTCGAACTCGCATTATTTAGCAGTGGGAAAAGCAACAATTTTCCATTCATGCCCTTGTTGCCGCGCTACGTACTCACGTCTTTGTGTTCATTGTAGTATTGTTGAAGGAAATTGCTGTATCACATCAAATATCCTGTGTTTTCCGCTTGGATTTCTTCAGTTAAATTACCCCTCTCAACGTTTTGGGGGCCGATAACCCAGTTTGATTCTTGCTCCCTAAAAGTAAAACGAAACAAAATGCCGTAACGCTGCCTTAAAATAGTATTGAGATTGATTGGTAAGTTTGAATTTACGATTCTCCTAATCCACAAAACCCGTAAAAGGCATGTTCCAAGGTTAAACTATAGTTATCTGCAAATTCAGCTTTATGCACATGCATGGAAGAATTCATTTTTGTGAAATTAGTTAGAAATTGATATAGAAAGAAACGATGCACGGGACATCCACCCACCCAAAGTCCCAAGCGGCAGATGTTAAGTGGAATGAGTACAACCATTATTTACAGTTGTTTTTTTTTTTGCCGCTTGAGGGAAGAAACCGGAGTACCCGGAGGAAACCCTCGTGCAACGGGCGGGTAACACCCGGAGAAAAACCCGTGCATGTACACTTCCCAATGCCAGGATCGAACCTGGGTCTGTACGAAGCCAGAGATGTACACTGGGAACAGCACACCTATCGAATCTGACGCTCCATTGCTCGCAGCTACCCTCTAGCTAGCTAGTCTCTAGTAAATAGGCAAATATGAATGTTATTCACACCTTTTTTTTTCAACAAGAAAACGTTTAGCAGTGTCAAGGTAATAGTGACTTTTATGTTGTCAGACTTCCAATCAAACAAAGTTTCAGCCTTTTCTGTCGCGATGTTATATTTTCTCAGATGCTTGAAAGCGGCCAAACTGCCTTAGATCTAAAAGACACAAGTGTCCAGTGGTAGCCATGCTCATATATATTTTACCTAGATAGGACGAACGTTTATGTTGCCGTTGAATCTTGGTAACGACACACTAGCGTTTGTCTTAATAACAGTCGGTGCTGGGTGTGAGAAGCTCCGGCTTGACAACGCGGCAACCACCTCCAGCGGAAAAAAAAAATGTCTTCTCCCGGCTTGATCGCTAGGCAACGGATAGCGTTTCGCCCTATTGACGCTGCTCTAGAAGCAGGATATTTTTCGTCTAGATGACCGCACGGGGGTTCACCTGTAGTCCCCGGATGCTACGATGGGTGTTTGACTGTGTTGACAGAAATTGTAAGGAAAACGTGAACCAGAATATGACCTCAAGTATATGAAGGAGTTGGTAAGTTATGGTTGCTAGGCAATGCTTGCTATGGTAACCTAGCTGGCCGCCAGCTTGAGGCGTTAACAACGGCAGCGGGGAGAGCATCAGTGGTGTAGTACAATTGCTACAACATATATGCAATGCTAAGATAATAGCACAGGCTTGAGTTTAAGAGTCAACGGCCAAGGTTATCAGTCCTAGGACAGTAGCGGGCACAGGAAGGATCGTCTTTAAGTCAACGGGAGTAAGGCACCACGGGTAATCCGGCTGAGTCAAACCCTCTTGACACAACAGGTACGTGAGGGAAATGCAAAGATAGCAGGCTCGTTGTGGTTCACGTCACCGACGTCCTTATGGCTATATGCCTTTATCTTACAGTTTCAGTATGTTTGAAGTGTGATAAAAATACGACATTGACTTAATTTATTAATAGGAAATAAAAATTGACATATTTTAGCTTACGAAGTCTCATTTGAAGAGAAATGAAACGACGGGTGCTTGTTTATTTATGAAGCTTCCTGCACAAGCCCGTAGCTAGTACTTTTTTGTGGGAGGCAACCGGTCTGTTTTTCGCAATCTATTTGTTTCAATCTGCAAACTGGTGTAGTTTCGTAACACTTTTAACCTAATGTTTACATGTTTCCCCTCATTGCTTGTTGCATGTTTTTACTTTCTTGTTAACTTAATTTAGTTTTCTAATAAAGTGTATTTTAATTACGAAGATTTTTCACTGCAAATACCGCATTTCAAAACCATTTTCTTTCAGTTTACGTGGAAAAATTAGTGCTTTTCCAATTTTTTTTATAGTTTGCACATAGCGATTTCCTAACTTAGATTGTAGGCGGCAAAAATCAGTTAAGAAGACAAAGATTAACTTAAAAACAGCTTCATCCACCTAATAATTTTTTTCGGACTTTGTTCTTGAAAAGTAATTCGAAAAATTATTAATTTCTCGCTGGCAGAATTCGAAGCAGTCAGTCGACATTAAAGACTGTCCTAGTGAAAATACACTAGTCTGAAAAAAACTGCCCCTGCATGGTAGTCGAATCCCAGAACGCTAGCTAACAGCGATGCCGGTTAGACTCTGCATACAGGCCCGTCTTGATAAGCATATTTAAATTATGCCAAAAATGATACCATGCAAACGAACACAGCGGTTTCCGCTTATTTCTGTAACAATGCTAGTTTCACTAGAATGGTTTCAATAAAATACAGGCATTGCAAAAAAATATAATATTTTCCTGGAGAATATAGAAAACTTCGAACATTTTAAAGTTATTCCAAGTATCGTTTCTACACCCTCCACGAAAATTTCGGGTAGGCAGTTGCCCCCTCCCCCTCCCCCCACTTCGGTAGCTACGGCTCTGATCTGCTCCTACTTTGGCTTCAGTAAGACATGTTAACGAGAAAATTGTAGCCTTCATTGTTAACGGCTATTTGTTTGCAGCCATTAGCACAGATAAACCATTAAAAATGAAGAACAATTGTGCTCTTTGTTCTGTGGGTGTGGCTTCTATCAGCTTGTGCTGGTGTCTACCGCCATTTGTTTAATCTTTTACACAGCCGAAACGGCTTAGAAAACTACAGCAACGACTTTGTCAGTCCGTCCGTCTGTCCGTTGCATTTTTCAACTCCGGATCGGTCCCAGATAGAAAGAGACGGTTTTCACTATTAGATTCAGCGTCAAAAATTTTTTAAAAGGAATTAAAAAAACTGAAGGATGAAACGGAAGTGGCCCGAAAAATGGTGGAAGTGTACAGACAACCGGTTGCGACTAGGCAGTAGCTGCAGCCATCTGTTTTACTTTTGCGTAGATATTTCTCAGTCTAACTTCATGGTACGGCCTCCTTCTCTTTTCCCTAGCTCACAATCAATCTCTGCTGCACCTCAGCTGCTAAAAATAGAAACAGTTACTAAATCGCAGACGTTGCGGCAAACCTTTGCATTCTCAAACCTTATACATATACATTGGTCAATTGAAAGCACCGCAATGTAAGTACAGGGTAACACATAACAACAGGTGGAGTTTGCTTCGCGTAAACACACGCGTCACGGCGGACAACGACAACGCCAACGCACGCCGGGGTCCTTCGGTCGATCGGGTGATCGTATCGCGTCGCACTGGCGGTCTTATAAAACTGAAAATTCCAATCCTTTCATGCTAGACATTGGTCATCACGGCACTCTTTACCCAATCCTTTCAAAACTAGATTCGCGCCCTGTAAATTCGAAGATAGCTCAATCCATTGTTTCTCGAACGTTTTGCGACGTTGTGCAATGTTTGCCTATTGTTTACTCATAGGTCTGTATTACACGGATACGTATGCACTACTGTATTGATGATTAGCATTATTTTCTATTCCCAGACCGTGCCAAAGATTTGGCCGAATTTGGTCTATTTAGCTATTGAACACTTACAGCTATAGTATCCTAGTTTACGATGTGTATCTGAACGAGTACGAAACAAGCGCCCCATTGCCAGAGCTATAGCACCGCAGTTTCACTCGTGTACTGCGAAAATGAATTTGACTTTTTTTGTTGGTGGCATTGCACACAACATTGCCGTAAATAACGTTAAATATACCTCATTTTTTAGGAGCACAAACGATGAACGACCCGCCGCACCACATATTAAGATGCTAAAATCCAGCCGATGGTGCAAGGCTCCGGTGTCCATCAAACCACGTACATGCCAGGTCTAAGCCAGGTCAAGCCTTATTAATACACAAACGAAATGTCTACTGTATCCTCCCTATTTGTGATGTGATGTGATGTGATCGTTATGATTCCTCAAAAACGTCAGAATCGCTCCGCTCTTTGATGGTTTACTTCGAGCCATTTCGACGTCTTGAGACGTCTAGAGCATGGTATCCCATTTTAGGGTATCTTGTGCAAAAAGATACATCTGGAATCGAAAATGTTCAAAGCAAGTTCACTAAATTGTTGAAGAGTATGTTTTCTCTTAGTTGTGGTTAGCTAAAATTCAACAAAGTAGTCTTCAAGAAGATGAAATTCAAGATGGCGGTAGACAATAGTGTCCAAAAGCCTGTGTTTCCTTGTTGTGGTGTCGTCATCGAGGTACCACAAGGTACCCATTTTAGTTCCCATATGGTCACTTTCACAGTTTACTATAACCATACTACCATAGTTCAGGGGTCTATATTGTAACCTATTATGTGCCATAGCAACATGTGATACATAGTGTCACATGACATGTAAGAGTGTATAAGAAGCCATTGCACCTTGAATAAATGTCCATGATTGTGTAAGTAATACAACAGTGTAAGTTCTTTCAAGTTGTAGTAATGATGTAGCAGAACCCACAAGATGTTGCCATGCAAATACATCACACTTGTAACTTCTGAACCGTTGATCAGATACAAAACAAAACTGTATTTAACCTAGATACAACCCTTTTGACCTAAATTCGTCACTTACGCAATGGATAACGACTGAAAACCGACTTCTTGAGGAAGCAGTCAGCAAATACACCTGCTGACAGTTTCTTGGAGGAATAATGCACGTCTGGTCATTTCAGAGAGAATGGCGTGCATTTTTCGTGCAGCTTATTTCAGGTGCTCGATTTTGTTGCCCATCTATTCATAAACTGGTACAGTGCTGACAGTGAAACATTGTGTTGTAGGGCGTGTACGGAAGGGGGTCAAAGATGTTGGTGACAATCAAGTCTTCGTCCGCTGTGTTGCACTTACTTCCTCGTTGGTGCAGCAGCTCGTTTATTGACTTGTCCATTGGTTACTTTTCGAGCCGACAACTGTTAGTCATTGATAGCTGGCCGCAGAGCGTTGCTAATCGGCTTTCGTTGCGCAACAGAGCTGCGCTGCCCCTTAACGATTTCGACCGTGTTTCCCTACATAGCTGTTAAGACCGACGTGAAGCCTCTCGGGTTTTGACCGGTATTAGCGGGATTGCTTGTCAAAAAACCCGACTTAGCGTCTTGCTTTGTGCACTCATAAGATGTGAGAAGTGCAGGATTTATTTACCCATTTACAAATGACTGCTTTAATTCCTTTATTGATTGCATTTTTCAGAGGTTTACAATATAGATACAGCAATCAGTGTTTTCGTGTGATAAATACAAGGTAAAAAATATAACTATGTTACTCCCTGCCATCAGGCGGGGAAGGAACACAATTTTCCTATGCTAGTAAAACTGTTTGAAATCTTGAAAAATATGTAAGCGGTGATTTATACTAAAATTTGCTTTATATTTAAAATTGCAGGAAAATTGATGTAAACGCACGCTCGAGCTTCGAGTCCGTTCATAAAACATTGATGGGTGTCGTCACAATATAATCGCGATATAATCGGCTTCTGATCAGTTCGGTTAGTTCAGGCAAGTGGTAACTGTCTCTGCACAAAGTCTAGTAGTAATAGGATTGTATTTTTTAAAAATCGAGATTAGTCTTGTTACAACAGATACTTTATCGTTTCATTTCATTAAGAACATGGTGGTCAATAAAAATGTAGACGATAAAGAAAAGTCATAAATATTTTATTAACTGAGATTTTCATGTTCTGATAAGTCAGGTGTGTTCAGAAACTTGAAATTTTGTTTACATGACGTTGTTTTTAATTCATCGAGGTAAATGTATGCTCAAATTGAGCTCCCTTCAATTCAATAGATTTTACTATTCGAAGTGTGCAGTTGTTGATAACAGACTGAAGAGTGTCTTGCGTTCAGCCCAAATAACCTTACGAATGCTTAACTTGAGTTTGTGAATACATTCAGGGTTAAGTTTGAAATTTTTTTTCCTTTATGTAACCCCACAAAAAAAAAATAAAAATAGAGAAACACATTCTCTAAATTCAAATCGTCGTTGTCACATTTGCTGGAGATGAGGTGACAAACGCTGAACGTTGTTGTTTATTTGTTTTTGAAAGTTCCTGGGAAAAGTTTTAAATTCTTCTTTAGCATTATAAGCAGTTATGTGCTTTTAATTTTGAAAGCTACAGATCACCATTTTAATGACGATCTTGGACTTCTTCTCAAACTTTCACGCCATATCTCCACATTCCTTGGCGTATAT
>JAHWFP010222773.1:14143-50459 GCA_023313725.1 Lithobius niger | reverse complement strand
GAGACTTAACACACACTGACAGACTGACACGGACACACAAAGAAGTACGTTCTGGCAACATCCCACGATAGATTGTCTGCGCGTTCCAAATCCTACCTCTCCCGGCTCAGGAGACTCTTTTTTTTTCCCTTTTCGTCGCTCACGCCCCCAAGTGAGGATTAATGAGATTAGGGTGGTGAAATTCGGACTGGCGGTCGTCCATCAGGGAAAGATGGCCCGCACCTTCCGTCATGTTGACCGCTTCCATTGCTACTTAGTGCTGAATCATGGCATCTGATAGGGAAAATTGCACACACAAAAAATCCTATCACGTGACGTAGGCGAGCGCGTTTGGAGAGGGAATGTGGAAGGCTGGCCCTGTGGGAGTTCTCTCGTAATATTGTGCGAGTTTGTGGAGTGCCTTTAATTATTAATTTTCTATATTTTATACATTTATTCCGAGCTTTTAGGGTTTTGCAGCCAAACATGGCTGTCTCATGTCCATTTGTGTGAAGTATATGTGATATTTAGCGTCGTCCACCAGCCTTAATTTGATAGTAGACTCTGAAGTCATGATGTGATAGAACATAAAATTGATCAAATCAAAGCTTTGGAGCCATCTGGCAAGTACGCCGAGCTTTGAAATGAATTGACAAAACACTAAATCAGATGAAGAGGAATAAACCTAGGATTGAAACGGTGCTTGGGAGGATGCGACTTCCGAACAGGCAACTCTCCTCCTCTGAGTGAGCACAGGTATACTGCCTTTATTCTTAACGTATGACTATGAGGAAGCCTTGGAGTGACCACAGCTTCATACAATGCTGTGGAGCAGAGTTGTCTGTTCGGAAGTCATGTCCTCCCAAACACCATTTCAATCCTAGGTTTTATTTCTCTTTATCAGACTTAATGTTTTGCCAACGCCCGGTTTCACGAAACATGCGAGCTGCGTCGTCGAAGACCGTCAAAAACTGCCGCGAGGCGCGCTGAAAGCGCCCGTATCATAGCATTGATTAGTGGTAGCGGGATGCACAAAAACGTGGTAATCTTCTCATTATTAGATTTCCTGGTGTTGCAACATTGAACGAGCATTATTTTACGGTAACGGTGACTATCCTTGAAGTCTTCAGACGATTTATTCCTACGTTAAACGATCGTTTAATACATTAGTACGCCATAGCAGCGTATAAATATACACCTAAGACACGCACCTTTGTTCTTCTTCTGGTTGAAATTCATGAAATTAAACCTCTATAGTCCTTGTTTTGACGTCGAGTGGATTAAGAGGTACGTAGCATGAAGCCGTTGATGTTAAACTTTAGTAATTTGGTGCGAATGCAATGTTTTAAGTTTGAAATACGCGTATCACGCGTCACGAGTACGTTTCATAGTTCAGTCCGCACGCTAGAGCTGTTTTATTTTTTTTTTTGCGTGTTTGCAGCGCGACTGGTGGCAGAATCGGAAGCTAAGTGGGCGAAGCGTCGAATTGCCAAGCCTTTGACATACGATAAAGCGCGACTGCAGCGCCCATTAAAAACAGCGACAGAATGCGCAGACATCGTAGCGCATGCCGCAGGTGTTGATAATAAAAGTCCTCGGCTTATAGAATCTGACGCGAAAAGGCCCCTGTGGGAGAGTGTAATTAGATGAACCTCGGACCGCAGAAGGTAAAAAAAATAACGGAAAGACACCTTCACGTTTGCAAGACTTTAATAGAATTAACACGGTAAGGCACCATCAACTTGAATCCACGAATTAAACACTGTGGCTTTATAGGCCTAGAATTACCCTTGCCTGAATGAGAGAGAATAAATTGGAGATTCGGAGCATAGAGTTCCAGCGTAATAAGTCCAGAAAATAGGCATGGAAGTGTCCAGTGGGCCAGTTGAGGCATAAGCCCGTATTCTGAACGCTGACTAAAACTAGTACTTGACTTGAAATTACGTCACACCTATTTAGTGCCATTCACCACCAGAACTTCTTTTGGATACATTTGGAAGAAATCGGGTGGTGAATGGCACCATAGATTAGAAAGTTAACTTTCTAATCTATGATGGCACTTATAGGTGTGACGTCATTTTAACTCAAATGACGTCACACCTATTAAGTGCCATTCATCACCCGATTTCTTCCAAATGTATCCAAACGAAGTTCTGCTGGTGAATGGCACTAAATAGGTGTGACGTCATTTCAAGTCAAGTACGAGTTTTAGTCAGCGTTCAGAATACGGGCCTTAGGCCCAAGGCTTGTTGAATTAGGGTTGAAAAAGTCAGGGTTAAGAAAGACTTCCGGTAAGGCTTAAAGGCGGGTTTCCACCAAACGAAAGTCTGCAGCATCTAGCGCCATCGAGTTCCGTCTAGCGCTTTGCTGGTAGGAAGAAAAGGAATGCACAAAGCAGCATCTTTTAACACAACAAACAAGTCACGTGCCTCCGTAATTATTGAGTAACAATTTGGTACGCCTTCGTGCACCTTGGAGCAAGCTGTAAAGATTAACGATATTACTGCCACTAGATAGCGCCAGGGCATTTTATTTATATCCTACTGTAGCGCCATCTAGTGACAGTAATACCGTTAAGCTTGCTTCCAGCTTTCGTTTGGTGGCAACCCTGCTGTAAATGGGGCTTTGGGCATCCAGGGAGTTAAGAGAGGAAATGTTCCACCTGGGCTGCTGGCTGCTAAGTGTTTTTTAATATTCAGCTTAGAATTTACCCATTTGAGTTTTAGTGCTCGTGCGCACAAAATACGTGAGCACAACACGTGGTGAAAGCCCACTGGCCGGAAACTAGTAATGTTAACTGAACAAAAAACGGCTTCGCCGTTGCATAAACGCGCCCTAATACTTTTTTTCTAAACGGCGAACGCGCCTTTGCATTCTCGCAGCTAGAATTTAATCGCAGTGGCAAAGGTTTCGTTAATACGGGACTGAAAGCCAATGGGCTCGAGATTGGTTTAATACATACGGATGCAAACCTATTTACGTTACCTTTTGGACTTATATGTCAGACTGCCTCAGCGGGGCCGTGTCAGTATGGCTCAGCGGTAGAATCTTGGCCTTTGATTTCAAAGGTCCCAGGTTCGATTCCCCGCTGAGGCAGTCTGACATATAAGTCCAAAAGGCAACGTAAATAGGTTTGCATCCGTATTTATTAAAGGTTTCGTTGCCATGGTAACAACGCTATCTGGCTTAGCTAAATCCGACGTCGTTTGAGTAACTGCTTTAATTTTTATAATCCGTCACAATAAGATAAACAATTTCTGCTGACGAAATTTTTTCAGTCGCTTCTGAACTTGCATTATTCAGTGTTTTCATTGTGAGTCGACGTAGCTAAAACTGCCGCAATGTTGGAATTTCAGATGATTTCTAGCTTCTAGCTGCGAGAATGAAGGGCGAGTCGTTGCGTAAACGCGCCCTTAGAGCTCGTATCCCCATACTCAAAGCTGTGAAGGTACACGAATAAAAACGGATTAGAGTTCACTCAAACGCAACGAACTATAATTTGAACTCCAATTCCAGGCAACAAGGACGGATTTTACTCTGAGGTTATGTCAGAAAGTAAACGCAGTTTGTGTTTGAAATCTTTAATGTTTGTTTGCGTGTGTTTTATGTTTGTCTGCACTTAAGTGTTATGCAGTCTTTTTTAGTTTTAATTGTCTGTGTTTGTTGTTTTATATTTTAAGTGTGTTTCCTCAGAGTGGCTATATGTGTATTTTGGGTGTGGATTTATAATTTGTGAAACAAGCATACTCCTAATTAAAGCAGTTTTTTTGCCTGCGTTTGTGTATGTCTTTTTCATCTTTTGTAGGCGTTTTGATGTTTACGGCGTCTGTTTTGTATGTGCTTTAGATTTTCGTTCTGTTTCATGTGCGTTTGTATGTTGTATTTTGTGTGTGTATTTTATTTATGTGAAGTATCCAAACGTTTTGTTTGTTTGGTTAGTGATGTACATGAATGCGTGTGCATGGAGGCTGGCAAGTCACAATCTTTGTTCCCTGGAATTGGAGTTCAAATTATAGTTCGCTGCGTTCGAGTGAACTGTAATCCGTTTTTATTTGTGTACCTTTACAGCTGTGCGTATGGGGATACGAGCTCTAATGCTTTTTTTCGCCGTTTTTGGTTCAGTTAATTTATTGGCTTTTTTCGCTTTAGTTTTGCAATTGCTGCAATCTGGTCTATCGTGTGTATGGTATGTACACTGCTCAGCCAATTTTGTTTGCGAAAAAACGAAACATTAGAAATGCTTATTTCTGTTCAGATTTAGCCCAAGCTTTGTCCCATGTTTGTTATTTGATGGCAACACACTAGCGTGTGTCTAGAGGTAATGTGATCGATGGACAGTTGATTCTGCATTGTTGCAAGCAGATGCAGCATTACGGCAAACAATCGCGGAAACAATTCAACTGGCTTCCCGAAGCCGGCAGTGAAGAAGTAAATAAGTCATTCAGTCATGTCGCCCGCCCAATTTTGAGGCCTTGCGAAAACCAAAAACATTTCATTTTGGTTCTCGACAACCTATCTGTGGCCGACAATGCTAACTCACCACTACAATGTTACTTTCCCGGTGCCCGAGCATCGTTGCAACTCGCGCAAAGGGGTCTGTCTCTATCGGCTCCAAAGCCATGCTAATGATCTTTTCATGCGGACCAAGGGTGGATGGCTCCATTCGAGTTGGCAATGAGGTGGTGAAGGCTGCTTCTAGCGTGCGCTATCTCGGGTACAGGTCGGATCCTCAATTGTCCAGGTCTGAGGTCGCACGTTGTGTGAGGGAGAGTATTGTCAGCCGTCATGGAGTCCTTAAGTCACCGGTCTCGAGTCGAACCGTGGCTAAGAGGTCTGTTATAATGACTTTGTGCAGGGGTCATATCCGGTCCTGTGTGGACTTCCACCTTCCTTTTCTGCTGTGCTCAAAGGGAGCACTGCAAACGGTCCAAGTGGCTGTGAATGGTTGTCTGCGTACGGCGACGGGTTGCTTGCCCTCGACCTCATTTCCAGCTCTGCATATTGAAGCGGGTGAGGTTCCGCTTCGGATCAGGGCCAGAGAGAATCTGACTGCCCTCTGTCTTAGAGCTATAGCAAGGGGATTTACTGATCAAGTGGCTAGGCGGCTGGTTTGCTATTCCACCTTGGGTGTGTGGGCTCGCAAACAGCTCGGGTCCTTGGGTTTGGGTGCCACTCTCCTGCATCAGGAGAGTCTGGGTGCCTTCCCCACCCCGAGGCTATTGAGTGGTGGCCACCCATGGTCCTGGTGTGGAGAAGTGCTGCCTCTTCTGCATTGTCAGGAGGGATTAGTGGCAGACCCAGACTGGGTGGAGAAATACTGCGACGCATCATTAAATGATGGGGTTTGGGAAGGGGGAGCGGAGTGTGTGTTCCGAGACTCCGTTTGGAGTACAGCTATTTTCTTCTGCTCCTCCCTTCAGCATTTATCGGGGAGCTGGTGGCGCTCTCTATTGCTGTGGATGTGGGGCTGGATCTGCAGGTGAGACAGTTCCGAGTGCTGTCGGATTCCGCGGCAAGGATTCGGTTCCTCCAATCGGCATTTAAACAGTCGGATGTGAGCCACCCCTTAGTCGTCGAAATTGGTTTGAAGTTAGTGAGCGCCCTCCAGCGTGGGGTGAGGGTTGTAGTTCATTGGGTTCCAGGGCACTCGGGGCACTTTGGGAGCGAAGTGGCAGACGGCTTAGCCAGGCTGGGTTTTGAGGATAGTCAGAACACTGTGACATTCCTGGTAACCCCAAGGGACCTCCTGCCAGTCCTGAGGTATTTTTTCCACTAGGGACTGGCAGGACGAATGGGAATGCAGTAAGCTCGGGAGGGTTCTCTACGCCATCCATCTGGAGGTCTCACGGCCGTGTAACCTCTAGACGACTTCTCTAGGAAGGACGCAGCTATGCTGTCTAGGCTTCGTACGGGGCACGTTTTGTTGAGGGCGCACAAGTTCAGACTGGGCTGGAGCGCCACACCCGTCTGCAGGTGTCGTACAGAGGCTGAAACGGTAGAGCATTTTCTCCTGGTGTGTCACCTCTGAGTGGGGATGTGACTGGTGACTGGGACGCAGACATGGGTGATATTCTTGAGGTCTCCCCGCACAACGTTGGTGGTACAGCTACCTTGTGGCAGGTGGTAGGGTTTTGTAAAAGAACCAGGAGGTTTGTCTAGGTTGTTTAGATTAGGGCGTTATTGTTTAGACTTAAGTGATTTAGATAGAGCGTTTGACGTAATGGTCTGTAGGTTCTTGCATGTAAATAAAAGTAAAGTGAGCTACAGTCCGATCTTGTGCTCATCACCTATTGTTGCCCCATTACTACATATTACAGCATTGCATTCTGGGGCCTCGCCGCCGCCGCCTGTCCAGTTTTTGAAAATTCTCGCGCGCAAACGAACTCTAATAAGCACTGCCGGTCACAATTTACATGAAACTCCCTCAATAGGCAAAGAATTGAACGACTTATATCAAAGACTAGAAAACTAAAGATCAGTGGTAATCTTCAAAACGCAACATCTTCCCTTTAATGACGGACCAAAACGTCGTCATGTTGCCACTTAATTTAGTTTCGTAAGTTTTGTTTAGTTCACAACAATCTCTTGTTGGGTTAACTCTTGCAGTGAAGCCTGCGCAACTGGCCCTCATTCGGTTCAAACGTCGGCTAGTCTAAACGAGCTTCTCGTAGACAAAATGTTTGTTTAGGATGTAACTTCTGCGCGGCGTTATTCTTATCTCTTCCAATAATCAAACAGAACGGACAAGAGTTATTAATCAAGGATCAATGTAAACTACGTTATAAGAAATTGATGGTAGCCGACAGCAAAGATGGAGCGACTAGAGAAGATGGTTCATTCTGACTTCCGGTAATATTGTGTTTGTGAAAATGTACTGAATGGGACCGTGGTGTAACGTCATAGTCACCAATCCGCCAAAGTAGCCCGAACAGCTAGGAAGCACGTAATTAGCGGATGTGCACAAAACGAAGTTTTAAAAAATAAAATCTCGAAAAAAAGGATTTACTTTAGTAAAAAAGCAAACTATAATAAACGGAGATTAGATTTTTTCTTTATGAATTTCCGTTTATCGAGCAAGTCAACAGTCTTATTTTATAGATGCGCTTTTCTGGTGTAATATGACGTCATTAACACCAGCATGACAGACTCCTTACTGTAGATAGCCGTCTCCTTCCCGCAACTTGGCTGCCTCCTTCGTTTAATCCTTGACCTGACCCGGAAGTAAGTTTGTTACGCGAAAAATGGCCTATAGGTGCTTCTTGCCATACCAAATTATCGTTCTTCTTTGGCCGCCAGTATCGAGGTTGGTACGCAGCCACCTGAAGCTTTGCTCCTTTGTGTTCATGAGGGCGCTGCAAGTGGGCAAAATTGCCTCTCGTGTCGCGAATTACGGATCCTCAAAACACCCTAATAATCCGTGCGTTTCTTTTCCACGCAGTGCTAAAGCAGTTCGCTGAATGGCTGTTTCTTTTCCCTAAAATTCGGCTGCAATTTGCAATGCTGCATGTATCGGATGCGTCTCTTTTCTCGTTTCGTGCAGTGCTAAATACAACCATGCAGCAGCAAAACAGTTGCTATAGCCGTGCGTTTCTTTTCTATCTACCAATTTAGCGAAACACGAGTATGGTGCAAAGTCAACGTCAGTGTGACGCAATATGTATAAACCCAATCCCGTTCATTGACCGGCAGGTTGACGTTAATCGCGAACCATAATCTTCTTTCGCTAAACTGCTAGATGGAAAAGAAACGCACCGTAACTCTGCTGCATAAACAAGATGGCCAATTCCCGCCGATAAAAAAAATTTGATCATGTACTGCGAACACAACCTCGTTTTTATAGTCACGGCGGATTTAACTGAAGCCATAAAGTTGCAGGTAAGTAAAGTAATTAATACACAGCCCTAAAATTGTATTTATTCATTTCTATTGCAAATAAATCCTTCATGATAATGTTTTATATTTCATTGAGTTAAACGATTATAGCAATCGGACGGAGATGGCAGCGGCCATTTTTTTTTTTTTTTTGCTGCCTGGTTAGTAGCTCTTTGTGTACTAATCTGCTAGTACAGGGAGCTGTTTCTATTGGTCGTCTTGCGCTAGTGACGTAGGCATCCAGCAAACTGCTGATTGTGCTGCACTCTTGCAAAGAAACGAAACGTACGGATATCCTAGACTCTAAAGGGGGAGGTGACCATAATAATTTGCATTGTTTTTTCTTTTATAATTCACAATGTTTAAAAGGGGTTAAAGGGTTTAACGAGCGTTAACCACTCCTGGTCATCTGCCCGAAGCCCTAAGGCCCTATGTGCAGTTCACAATGTGCAGTTTACACAATAATGATCTTCAGAATTCTTTGAAAACGTTCCTCCGAAACTTGAAAATTGCTTCGACTTTTGGGAACCCAACTATAAACAATAATACAATTCAATACATTTCTCTTGATTATGAAAATAGATAGATAGAAAATGAAAACATTTTTTTCTTTTATTATGGTGAAGCAATTCGAATAAAGATTTTGTCAGAGTTTGTATATTTTGTCGTGCGGAGTATTATCAGACAAATCCATAAACTTTGTTACACGTTCGCTTTAAGTGATCAATTTATTAACGTTGTTGAACTAAGTAACTGAGAACAATAAATTGGTTGAATAAATTACGACCGACTCGTCTTTTCTCGAAGTTAAAAGTAAGTTTAGAACCACGTTGTCGAATGTGAATATTTTATATCAAATTTAAAGTTGGGAAGCACTAACCCTATTTGCTCTGGTAAGGAAAAGTGTGCTTCAATGCTGTTGTCAGCTTAGATAAGAGACCAAACTCGATTACCCAAATTCACTTCACCAGGAGCTTGTTTATCTGTTGTTCACAACTAAATGCCAAACCAGATTGGCTGCATCACGACGCGGGATGGTAAGAAAGACGTCAAAATCTATCGATAAATGTCATACTAACCGTATTATTGCAGCAATTTTGAGCTTGTAGGCACGTAGTAACGCATCGCTTCGCACGAAATTTTCTTCTGCCTGGTTGGGACATTAACAGGCCCGCTCACAACGCACGGCGGGGAAAAATGCAGGAAAATGTTTCAAAACGTTTGACCAAATCGAACTGGTGAAAAGAAGTATTTCACTACGCGTATATAACGAAAAAGATTGCTGACTATGCGGGATCATCTTGGGTTTTTAAAAAAACAACTAGCAGTCGTACCCGGCTTTGCCCGAGGTTTTGTTTTGCCCGTGGTTGTTTCCTATTTTTTGCTCACTGTTTCCTAAACGTACACTGCGATGGGCAGTTTTTCTTCCTGTAATACTTTCCCTTTCCTCCAACCGCTCACTCCCACCTCTCCTGCCCCTTTTCTTCCATCTGCTCCATCCCTTCTCCGTTCCCTTCCTATATATACACCTGCTAGTCCATCTACTTCCCTGCCTCCCCTTTGCTACACGTCGTTAAATGAAATACTGCTCCTCACACTCCCCTTCCCTTCCTCTTTTTGCGAGATTTTGCCCAACAAAATTGCTGTGGTATCCATTAAAACAACCCCACAGTGCATCCGTGCTGTGTGAAAAAGAACTGTGCGTGGCGTCCTTTAATGGTAACAGACGCATTGCTCCCCACCACCTTCCCAATTTTTTTTTCTTCTAAAGAGCAGGGCTAACAGACGTACAGCCTCACACGGTCATTTGCTGTTCAGGCCCTCCTCTCCACTCCCAATTTATCGCTTTGGCCATGTGAAAAATAAGCTTGTTTCGTGCATGACGTCATTTAAGACTTGCCGCTGAAATGACCGCGCAGACAGCAAATTGTTAGTCGAGGCAACAATGTGCCAATTTTGACTTATTTATTTATTTATTTAGCAGAGTCTAAATGGCCACAAGCCGTACACTCTACACTACAACTAAAATTAAACTTAAAACTAACCTACCCTAAACATCCTACACCCAGTACACCAAACCAAAAACCAACACTACACTGTTTCGAAGAATTTTAACTCATTTTGAAGGCAACAACGTACCAGTTTTTCTTTTTTTTTTCTTTTACTTTTAATTCATTACACGAGCCTACGGACCACAAGTCATACCAGTATCGTTGTAGGGGTCATCGTCGTTGTCTTTGTTTCTGCTATGAGACTTTGGTTTATAATGTAAGACTTAGTAGTCGTACCCGGCTTCGCCCGGGGATTTGTTTGACCCGTGGTTGTTTCCCAGTATTTGCTCGGTGCTGCCTGATCGTTCACTGCAACAGTCAAATTTTCTTTGTGTAATACTCCCCATTTCCACCAATTTTCTCCCTCCCCTCTCCCCTCCGCCTTTTATCCCGTCCTCTCCCTCTCCTCTCCGTTTCCCTCCCTTCCTCCTACACGTAGTTGATATGTAGGGTTATTTAAACTGCCCCTCCCCCTTTTACGAGGTTCTTGCCAAAGCGGTGTGGTCTCCATTCCAAACAACCCTCCAAAAGAGTTCTCTTTTAAGGTTCAGTTAATGCGTAATCGTATGCTGAATGATAACAGCTACCCCCCCCCCCCCCCCAGTCTTTCGCTATGGCTTAAGTGATGCGTACCGTGTGAAAAATACGTGTACATGACATCATTTAAGACTTGCCGCTAAAACTTCGACGGTGTTTGGTTAGAAGGATAACTTTTGCATCCTCCACCTTCTCAATCAAATAGTGGACATAACATAAGCACTGCCCCACAAACGGGCATTCCCCGTTCAGGCCCCAAACAACAAACATCACAACAAACATCACATCAATTCAATTGTCGGTTGTAAACCATTGTAGCGCGACGCGATAGCGTCAGTGTCTTATTTCTTGAAGCATAGTTGGGCACATTTCAGGTTCTTAGGTAAAAATAATAATGCGGTACAAAAGCTTAAATTGTGTTGAAATCGAGAGCAATGACCCACCTGACAAAAATTAACTTGTGTGGGAATGCCAGCTAAGCTGCTTTCAATGCAAAATCTGACCCTCAATAACGTTGAAAATGTGTTGGTCCCTAGCTAGCTAGCTGGTCCGCTCATCCCCATGTTAAATCCCATAGGGTGATTATTCAACGCTACCGAGATAACGGGAAGGCTTCCAGCTATGAAATTGGACGAATGGATGCAGTACAATACGAACTGCGTGCCTTTTATAGTTTGGAGCCTGGGGGCGTAACGGGGATGGCGTGGGAGGGCGGGTAAGTACGAAAATATTGTTATAACCATTGTTGGTATTGTCGGCATCGTCTCTCATTGGACGGCCAAAGTTCGGACAATGAAAACGTGTATACTGACGTGCGTGCCTAGACATACATAGTGTATCACAATAAATCTAAACGTTCCAAAGAATTTGTATTCACGTCCAATTCACGAAAAATAAACCAACTGTAAAAACAAAGCAAAATAAACAATGCCAAAAACTTTAAAGGTCGTGTATAGAGTTCGTTTACGCATGAGTATTGCAGAAAATTGGACAGGGGCGGCGAAGGGGCTAACAATGCTGCAACATGTAACAATGGGGCAACAATAGTTGAGGCGCACAAGATCGGATTATAGCTCACTTTTACTTTTTACTTTTAATTCATTACACGAGGCTACGGACCACAAGTCGTTCGCTCGACACTAAGAGCCTAACCTAAAACTTTACCTATAACTTAACTACTCAATTTTATAAACATAACCCTTGTATCTCGCATTATACATTTACATTACACTGTACCCCATCCCGAACTTCAACTACATTCTCTTCTGTCACCCTGAGTCACTTTTGAGTCCGGCCAAACCTTCCCGTCTGTTTACAAAATCTCACTAGGCCTATCTGCCGCAGAGTGGACAATGTGCCGGCGTTTTTCCGAGGAGGCAACCAGAATTTCCCTCAAGTCAGACTCCCAGTTCCCCCAGAATCCGGCCCCGGAAGGTCGCCCAATGATGGCACACCAAAAGAAAGTGCCCCACTCACTCGAACAAGATCCAACATTGCTCGGGTGCGGGGAAAGTAACATTGTCTTGTATCTTCTTCAGCCCCAGTAAATAAATTAAATCGTCTTTTAACTCGTTGTCGAGAACCAAAATGGTCTTGGTTTTCACTTAAATCTTTCAATTTAAACCATAGGGTGCGAAGTTGTTAATTTTGAGGCCTACGGCCTTGAGTATGGGGATACGAGCTCGAATGGTTTTTTTTCTAAACGGCGAAGCCGTTTTTTGTTCAGGTAATTTGTTTTTAATTCGTTTTTAATTTATTATCAATGTGAAGGACTTTTTCAATCACAGTACTGAAACCTTGTATAATAAAGTTTCAACTTTAAAAATGTTTTGGATGGTATTAAAGTTTTTTTTTTTTAAATAAATATAATTTTTTACTAAAATTAAGCATTCCTCAAAATTTGATCTGGTTATTCAAAGAACAAATTTTGGCTTAGCAGAGTTGACAGCAACGTGACGATTTTGGATTTAGTTTTTTAAAGTTACTTTTTAGTCTCTGCCTGTCATTCGTGTTTCGTAATCTTCCAAAGTGGGTGAAAAAATAAATAAATAAAAAACAGCTGCATTTCAAAGAATTTGTAAGCGGAGATAAGCAAAAAAAGAAAGAAAAACGAACGACGAACGTCACCAACACGAACTGAGGCTAAATGTCAGGAGTTGACGAAGCTTGCTTCTTCTTTGGAAATTTGTCAAGCTTTACGATGGCCGTGTGCAAGTGACAGCTGCACTACGCAGAGGATTTTCCGTTTGAAAGCCTACCATTTATCCAGATTTACGCGGTTCTTGCACGGCCTAAAGAACAAAGTTTATGCTACGGTTAACAGAGGGTTTTATTTCAACTCCGGGGAATCGTTATGCGTAATTATGACACAGTGCAGCACGTTTTTCAGAACAACAGTACGTCTTATAAAGACGTAAATGTGAGTTACAGCATTTCAACGTTGAAAATATATTTTTTTTTGGGGGGGGGGGGGTGTAGGGAAAAGGGGACAGAAGTTATATTAATGAGGTAGGTTGGTGCTTGCAGAATCCGAGCGACGAAGTGTAGAGACACCACTAAATAATCACATATGCCTTAATTAATAGGAGGGGGCTCACAACCCCGTTTTTTTTAATGCTGTTGAGAAGTTTCAGCACTTTTTGCAGATAAGATAGAGTAACAGCCAGTTTAAAAAAAAATCATGGCAGTATCTGCCGAGTCACCAAGTCTATAAAAACAAACCATTCAGGCATGGTCAAGGCCTAAAACATTAAAATTATAAAAAATACAAAACATACCAAATGATACACCATGTTATTAGATGGGTGCCCATCTAATAACATGGTGTATCATTTGGTATGTTTTATATTTTTTATAATTTTAATGTTTTAGGCCTTGACCATGCCTGAATGGTTTGTTTTTATAGACTTGGTGACTCGGCAGATACTGCCATGAATTTTTAAAATGTTTTAGTGTTTATTTTTACCCGAAGACGGGAGGTTGTTCTCCCGAAACGTATAGTGTGGTTTTATTTGTGCACGAAACTGGCTGTTACTCTATCTTATTTTTTAATGCTGCACAGTGGGAAACGTCAAAGCATTACTACGACAGCCATTGAAAACTCTTTCAAACTTTCATTTTTTTTTTCTAAATTTGAGTTAGGGCGCATGTACGGCGAAATTTATTCTCAATGTAAGAGAAAGGGAAACAGTATAGGGCGCCGTAAGGTACCCCTTTCATACCTCCCAGGTGAGAAAGGCGGCCATATGGTTGCTAAAAGAAGCAATTGTCAAAAATAAAAAATAAAAATAAATAAATTAAAAAAATTAGGGTTTAAAGCCTTAGACTAGCAATAATGAAAAGCACTAGTTGCAAGGTGCACCTTAAGCCTTGAATCGAAATGAATCAACAGTTGGGGAGTCCTAAACCTCGCCTAAACCTCGAGGCGTTAAATTTAGAGAAAGTTCGATATTGATATCGGTATAGTCGGTATTGGTCACTGTAAGACTTCCGATACAGATATTCATTACGTCAAAAGTCAACCGTTCTCCCCGCAAAAATGGAACGAAACGCAGCAAAAGCAACAACCAAGCGAGAAAAACAAAGCCATTTGCTCAGGTTTTATTGAAAACGTAGCACGTGATGGTTCCGACGCTCAAAGTTTTACTACGACCAACTTAATATGTAGGAATAAGGGTAAAAATGCTGTCATTTCTGCAAAGAACGTTTTGGATAATCTCAGCAGTTGGAACCCATGTAAAACCAGAAACAGAAGTTATTTAATAATAATAACAATTTGTCACGATAGCAACGGATCTGGCCAGGACCCTAGGACCACTAACAGCCAGCCCAATTTAAAAACAGAAGACGGACGATCTCATATAAAGACAAAGATTTGGCCAAGGGAAGGTGAGGGGATGAGGTATGAGGACACGAATGCCTTGCCGCTAAGGTTAGACCTGCCAGGGACTCTTAAGGCCGCCGATTAGCCAAACGTGTTGGACACAGGAGGTGTAGGATTGGGCTAAGTAAAAAATAAAATGCAGATAAACAAATGAGACAGTTAAAAAGCATCGTTATGTAATATAAAGTAGGTTATGGTAATCGGCATGGCAATTTGTATGGAAATTAAATTTTTAGTCGTGTTTTTTAAAAATTTTTTTACCCTTCATCGGTATTGGATCGGATCTGTAAAAACTCATATCGGCTAATCCCTAGTTAAATTACCAGTAGTAATGTCATAAAAGCTGTAGTTTACCACCGATCACTTTTCCAGAATCACGAGTGGCGTTCCGAACTGAAAAAACACCGAGTACTTAGGCGAGGTTTTTTTTTTTCATCAGATGAAGAATGCAACTAGTGACTGATAGAAATTATCAATACCGAGTCGCTTTCTGTCATCTCCAGTCACGACCATGAGGGTTAGGAACTTTTTATGTACTCATGGTTAGGTTATAGGTTTAGTTTGATCATGATTTTTCTTTCTTTTAGTTTTTAATGTTTAGGCTAATTAATTTGTGCGATTACGTAATTTTTTTCTTACGTGTTTTCGTCTCGGCCACGTCTCTAAGCACTTTCTTACGTCTCGATTTCGTCTGGTATCGACTAAACCGCGGTAGCTAAACTTCCTAAGGGCGTTTTTATGCAACGACTCGCCTTTACATTCTCGCAGCTACAATTTAATCGTGATTGCCAGGGTGGCGTTGCCATAGTAATAGCGCTACCTGGGTTAGCTACAACCGACATCGTTTGAGTAAATGCTAGCAGTCGTGTAATCCGTTACAATAAGGGCACGTTTACGCAACCACTCGCTTTTGCATTCTAGCAGCTAGAAGCTAGAAATCAAATCAAATTCCAAAATGGCGGCGGTTTTATGTCTTCCGCCTCGCAACGAAAACAGCGAATAACGTGAGTTCAGAAGTGTTTGGGAAAATTGTTTCGTCATGAAGAATTCTTTATATTATTAGCACGGATTATAAGACTGCAAGTATTTACTCAAACGATGTCGGATTTAGCTAATTCATTTAACGTTGTTACCATGGCAATGTCACCTTTGCCATCGCGATTGAGTTCTAACTGCGAGAATGCAAAGGCGAGTCGTTGCATAAACGCGCCCTTAGATAAAGAACTCGTCCAGACGAAACAATTTTTTCCGAACGTTTCTGAACTCACATTGACTGTTTTCGTTGCGAGTTGGCAGAGCTAAAACCGCCGCCATGTTGGAATTTCAGATTATTTCTAGCTTCTAGCTGCAAGAATGCAAAGACGATTCGTTGCGTAAAGAATGGGTTTACACAACGACAATTTTCCCGCTCACTAGCTTCTACTTGGTTAATACGACAGCCACCTACAGTAAAGGCCGGATCAGATAAAGACAAATTAGGCACGTAAAATCAACCATTGACATAGAAGGAAGCGCAAGATTGCTAGGTGCTGCCATCTCTACACCAAGCGGCGAAATTTCAAACTAACCGACGAGGGTTCCAAATTCTGTCAACCGATGACGCCACTTGGCAAACTTGTCGCGTCGGTATTTGTCGCGTCTTCTAGCGGAGTATAGTGGAAGGGAAAGCTGATCTGGCCTTTACTGTAGGTGGCTGTGTTAATACTCAATTTTCTGGCTGCTTCTCGCCTCTACCGGAGAATGCGGCTTTCGAGTAGTAACCATGGCAACAACGTGGACGCAGATCTTCTCCTCGTGCCTCGCCACACGACGTATGATGCATGTAACATGACAGCATCGATTTACGACAACAAGAAAACTATTTTCACTGCAGTACAAGACGACGGACTGATTTCCGAATGCCGGTATTCGATGGTTTGTCTTCGATTCGATAACACCAAAATGGACACCATGTTGGATTTTGAATTCTCGCTGCGAGCAGCTATTTACTGCTAGAAGGTGTTCATTTAGCGATAATAGCAAATTTTGGAAATAGCGTGAAATGACAACAATATTGTATATATGTTTAAAATTACTATTGCACTTTGTTCTTCTTCCGTTTTGTTCTTTATAATACATTTTATTTGTTATATGTATTACCGCATTAATTTAGTGGAAACTGGAAACTAACCGTAAATAAATAACTGTTGACTAGTAAATAGCTTTTAGCGAGCTAGGTCTCGTTGCATAAACGCGCCCTGAAATCGGCGAGATGCCAAAATGCTAACCGCATTATGTTATTCGCCGCCCCGTCCAAGAGGAAGCGTGCTTCACTGCAATGCGTGAATGTCTAATGAAAAGCTCACACCGCCAGCGAAATTTCTTCTTTACCGCAGACTTACGTACCTTCTAGAATGGTCCGTCTCCCTTATTAAAATTTTAATTCTGGTACTTCCTGTGTATGTGTTGCATTTTAATGTATTTATAAACTACCAAAAAAATGGCCAGATTGTGGGTAACCGGCACATGCTGTCATCAAAATAATGGCAGTGTACAATACAGTGTCATGCACGGAACGCTCAAGTTTGATAATTTATTCTCTTAAATTGTCTCCTGGGCATTACCGGCATAATACCTTTGCCGTAATCCCCTTAACTTACATTGGGGCACTTGAGGCACGTGACCTTCCCCCCCCCCCCCAACCTTTTAACTGACATGCCTTTTTCTGAACCATAAGTGCTCTTTTTTCTGCCCTACCCAGCAAAGAGACCCTCAACAAAGTGGTAAAGATAAATGCCCTTTTTCAATCTAAATTAAATCCCTTTCGCCTTTTCTTTGGAACAAAACGGTTCTACACCACGGGGCGGCACAGGTAGCGAGACGAGGCCCTCAGCAAAAAAGTCTTAAAATACTTCTGCCAGCTCACTCTTTTTTCAAGTGGGCCTCCACCCCCACCTTTTTTTTTTAAGTCTGGTTATCCCCCTCCCCCCTGTAAATATTAGCAAAATACTTTACGATTTATAGGTAAATTTTGGCAGTTTTCCATTCCAATTTCTTGGCGATAATTGGCCCTATTTGACCATCTTTAGACCAAAAAAATAATTATAAAAACTATTCAGGTACCGTATGTCACATTGACGGTTTTACGCAACTTTAACGCTTTTTTTTTTGTAACATTTTTAACATTGGGAAGTAAGTTGAAGTGGGAATTAAATTAGGAAGATTTGTAACGAAGGAACACTTGCGATTTAATTACCACAGCCGGCAGGTAGTGCTTATTAGAGCTCGTTTGCGCACGAGAATTAAAAAAAAAACTGGACAGGCCGAGGCGGCGAGGCCCAGAATGCAATGGTGCAACATGCAACAATGGGGAACAATAGGCGAGGCGCACAAGATCGGATTGTAGCTCACATTACTTTACTTTATTTTATACATGAGCCTACGGACCATAAGTCATTCGCTCAATTCTAAATCTTACAACTACTTAAATCTAACATCCATATCCATAATTCCATCACCCCGAATTTCACCATACACCACGCCCTACAACGTCTGCTGCCTACAACTGATTGAACCTTGCCGTCTGCTTACAGAACCTTACTACTTGTCGTAGGGCGGATACGGTCCCTACATCGTGCGAGGGGCACCCAGAATTCGGGCACGGGGAAAGTAACATTGTCGTGGTAGCTTAGGAGCGGCGCTTCATTAAATATATATATATTCAATCGTTGTCGAGAACCAAAATGAAATGGTCTTGATTTACGCTTTAATATTTCAGTTTTAAACTGTATGGTGCAAAGTCTATAATTTTGAGGCCGGGGCCTCAAAATTGGACGGCCGACATGACTGAATGATTTATTTACTTCTTCAATGCAGGCTTCCGGAAGCTAGTTGAATTGTTACCGCGATTGTTTGCCATAATACTGTATCTGCTTGCAACAATGCAGAATCAACTTCTCATCAGCTGATACATGCTAACTCTAGACACACGCTAGTGTGTTGCCATCAAAAAAACAAACGTGGGATAAAGTTTAGGCAGAACCTGAACAGAAATACGCATTTCTAATGTTTCGTTTTTTCTCAAATAAAATTGGGTATACAGTGGACATACCCTAAACATGATAGACCAGACCGTAGCAATTACAATAAAATAGAAGCGAAATAAGCCAACAAAGTAACTGAACAAAAAACGGCTTCGCCGTTTAGAAAAAAAAAACATCAGAGCTCGTATCCCCATACTCACAGCTGTGAAGGTCCACGAATAAAAACGGATTAGAGTTCACTCGAACGCAACGAACTATAATCTGAACTCCAATTCCAGGGAACAAGGATTATGACATGCCAGTCTCCATGCACACGTATTCATGAACATCACTAATCAAACAAACAAAACGGTTGGATACTTCACACAAATAAAATACGCACACGCACAAAAAAACAACATACACACGCACAAGAAACAGTACGAAAATCTAAAATACATACAAACAGACGCCATATACAGCAAAACGCCTACAAAGGATGAAAAATACATACATAAA
Organism: Lithobius niger; assembly: GCA_023313725.1. Classification (NCBI taxonomy): domain Eukaryota; kingdom Metazoa; phylum Arthropoda; class Chilopoda; order Lithobiomorpha; family Lithobiidae; genus Lithobius; species Lithobius niger. The sequence continues at coordinate 31,617 of JAHWFP010222773.1, read as the reverse complement.
AACGGGCAATAAAAACTTCCTTAATTAGGAATATGCTTGTTTCACAAATTATAAATGCTCACAAAATACACATATAACCACTCACAGGAAACATACTTAAAATATAAAACAACAAACACAGACAAATATTTTAAAAAAAAGCCTGTACAACACCCAAATTAAGTGCACACAAACATCTACTATTATTCCCTCAATTCGTGACAGGTTTGACAGGGGTAATCTTATCCTTACCTATCAGATATTGTCGGATTCCTTCTGTATTAACCCTTCCTGTTTTTTTTTTATCCCCAATTTCAACTGCAACCAGGACCACAGCTTTAAATCACGGGGTTTTGTTTCTAGGCTTAACTGCCGACAATTCTTTTTCACAGAAAGGACTGTTTGTCCTTGGAACTCCCTTCCGGAGTACATTGTTTCGACTTCTTTTGTTAACAGATTCAAGGCTCGACTTAACCATTGGCAGCACTAGTTTGGGAATATAAGTGGGTTGGGTGCATTACAAGCCTTGGCTTTGTATCGTCATCAATCTAAATCCAATCTAAATCTAATCTAATCTAATCTAATCTTATCTAATCTAATCTAATCTAATCTAATCTAATCTAATCTAATCTAATACCCCATCGGGTAACATAAGGAAAGAAACTTAGAAAATTCTGACAGCAAAACTACTTGCTTTTTAGTAAAATAATATCTCTCCAAAACAAAACGTCTTAAGGACTCCGGCCAAGCTCTGCGGCTGTTTTAAGTCGTGATATCAAACGTCAAGCTCTTTCGCCAAGTTAATCCCCCCCAGTAATAGTTCGAAGGTTAAATGAAAAATTTGACAATTTCTTACTGCGCAATTTTCAAGTATTTTATTTATCGTTTGAAGTCTTGGGGCGCGTTTATGCAACAACTCGCATTTGCATTCTCGTAGCCAGAAGATAGAAAATATCTGAAATTCCAACATGGCCGCGGTTTTAGTTCAGCCAGCTCGCAACGAAACGAGTCAATAATTGAGTTTAGAAGCGATTGGGGAAATTGTTTCGCCAGGAGGAATTCTTTATCTTTCTGCCACGAAAGACTGTAAGCATTTGCTCAAACGATGTCAAATTTAGCTAATCCATGAAGCGTTGTTACCATGGCAACGACACCTTTTCCATCGCGATTAAATTATATCAGCGAGGATGCAAAGGCGAATCGTTGCGTAAACGCGCCCTTAATCGGGGGGATTAACTTGGCGACAGAGCTTGACATTTCATATCACGATATCAAACGGTCGAAGAGCTCAGCAGGAATCTTAACAGGTTTTGTTTTGGAGAAATATCACATCTTTTTTATCCAATTGATAAGATCCATTTTTGTCCTTAGCAGTTACGAAGTCTTAGTCGAGAATTCCAACGAACTCGCATTATTTAGCAATGGGGAACACAATACCATGTCGTTGTCGTGCTACGTACTCGCGTCCTCGACTTCATTGCTGAGGGCAAAATACGTTGTTCAGTGTTGTATTATTGAAGTTTGGGTTTGCGCTCCCTAAAACGTAAAAGAACAACAACAACAACAACGACAAATGCTGTCCCGCTCATCGCCGTGGGACAAATAATCCAGTTTGGGTTCGTGCTCCTTAAAAACAAACAACAACAAAAATGCTGTTAACCAAGCACTAACAAAAATGCTGCAACTCTACACTGAAAATAATATTGAAGTTGATCGATGACTTTTTAATTTGCGCGTCTCCTAATCCCCAAACAAGCAAAAGACACGTCCCACGGTTAAACTATAGTTATATGCAAAATTTCAGCTATACGCACCGCATGTAAGAATTTATTTACCTGAAATTAGCTGGACGGTAGCTTGCTGGTAATTAGACAAATATGAACGTTATTCACATGTTTATTGCCCACAAGAAAACGTTAAGCTGTGTCACTAATAGTGACTTTTATGTCTTCAGGCGACCAAAGTATCCCAATCAAACGAAGTTAAAACCATTTCTGTCGCATTGCTATACTTCCTGATGCCTGAAAATAACCTAACTGCTATGGGGCAGTGACACAACGTTGTATTATTGTGGATAACTCTATGCTGGAGCCAGTAACTGGGATAGCTGCAAGGGTCACTGGAGGGGAAAAAGAAGAGCGTCTTACTGAAAACAATGCTGTTAAGAGTGGATTTCTCAGGCCTATAATGCGCGATTTTTCTCGATTTGTTGGCAGTTGCTGACGTTTTTAAGCAAGTGGAAGCTTTATTTTCCAATTACAACGTAACAGCATAAGGGATTGGAGAAAACAACGTTTTTTTTAGGCCTCTGAAATCCGCTCTCAAAGCACTGCCTTGACTAGAAGTGCCGTTGTTTAACCATCCATTTTAATCTAGTGCCCCTTGCAGTTATCTCTCTCGTAGCCAATATGACGTCACATGACGCTGCTCTATAGCTGTGTCTTAAGTGGTCGCCATGCTCATACATATTTTTATCTGGATAAAACGGTTAGTTAATGTTGTCGTTGAATCCTGGCGGGGGTCCCATTAGCGTGTGTCTTAAAAAACGTCAAACCTACTTCTTTGTTAACATTGGGAACACATTAAACAAATTTTTAAAACTCCTTGGATAGAACACTCCCTGTGTGCCTCCACCATCTTTCGTAATTTGGGTAGAAATAGCATTGATTTTCGATGCAGCGTAAACAAACTAATGAAGCAGTCTTTCACAAACCTATCTTTATACGTATATGAGAGATATTACATCAAGCTTTGTAATTAAAAAAAATGGTCTCTTTATAACACACCATCATGGTTCTGCATCATTTTGAAAGCTTTTTACTGTTCCCTAGAATATGGAGGTTAAGGCCTAACCAGGAGTGCATAAAGTTCCGTGGGAACTCTTTGTCAACACATGGCTTAAGGGTACATGCATCCCTGTTGGCTTTCCTGCATGACTGAGTTTTTCGACATTAGTTCAAACGTATGTAAATATTGAACACATTCATTTTCTTGTTTTTTTCTTTCGTGCGAGATGATTTTGCGACATTTAACTCTAACCTGTGTAAATGTTGCAAACGCTAGGCTCAATGGGTCGCTCGACATACCGAACGGATTTATGTGCCTTTAACTGATTGTAAGCCAGATCAGCTCGTTGAATCGTGCAAGGAGGATGGGCTGGGCCAAGTGTCCTAATTCCTAGTAATATACGCACGGTTCTGAAACGGTTTTTTATGTAGTTCTGACACTACACATCTCTGTGTACCATATACGTTCATGTACTCCTGAAAACGCTGTGTTCTGACACTACACATCTTTGTGTACCAACACAGCCAACATACGAGTTGTGTACTAGCAGGACACAGAGCTGTGTTATGTCAGAACACAGTGTCTTCAAGGTGGTTCAAGCCTTGCTTACCACGGGGGGCGCGGACTTGTTTCGACACGGAGTCTTGTTAATTCCGGGATTTTATTAAATACTGACCCCTGTGTGAGAGCCGGAATTGCAGTAACTCCGGTTTCTTAATTTGCTGTAAGCGTGTTTGAAATAATCCTGATTAGCTCTGCAACCCCGCTTGACAAGTTAAAGAAAGAAGCCAGAATTGTTAAAGAACTTGGGGTTTATTCCAGGGCCACGCAGTTATTCCTTTTGAAGTGTCAGTGGTACAATGATGCTTTAGGTTAGGCCGAAGCAGCGTGGCATACTACCAGAAGAATCGTCGGTGGTTAGGGACTAAATCTTAAAGCTTAGAGGGGCTGCAGGGCTGTGTTTATACCTAGAGCATCTTTCAGCTCTCGCCACAGGTGAAGTACACTATTTCCTGGTAATCCATGAATCACCTCTGCTCTTACCTAGTGACAAAGGGTTATCCTGAATTGTGGTAACACGAAGTTACCCTAACTCTTTTCCAATTTGACAATAGTGCGGCTGCGATTTCTGATGTCATTTGTATAGCCGCAGCGAGCGAGGCAGGGATGTTATTTATGGTAATTCCAGCTCCCTTGCAGGCGTCCGTATTTCAGAAAAATTAAGAGTTACGGTAACTCCGTGTTACCACACAATTCCGGATTATTTCAGACACTTTTAAAGCAAATTAAGAATCCGGAGTTATGTAATTCCAGGTCCCACACACGGATCAGCATTTAAGAAATCCCAGAATTAACGTGACTCCGTGTTGACACAATTCCGGCAACCCCTTGTCACTAGGTAACAGCAGAGGTGATTCATGGATTACCAGGAAATAGTGTACTTCACCTGTGGCGAGAGCTGAAAGATGCTCTAGGTATAAACACAGCCCTGCAGCCCCTCTAAGCTTTAAGATTTAGTCCCTAACCACCGACGACTCTTCTGGTAGTATGCCACTCTGCTTCGACCTAACCTAAAGCATCATTGTACCACTGACACTTCAAAAGGAATAACTGCGTGGCCCTGGAATAAACCCCAAGTTCTTTAACAATTCTGGCTTCTTCCTTTAACTTGTCAAGCGGGGTTGCAGAGCTAATCAGGGCAGCGTTTGCTACCATGGCAACAATACCTTTGCCCTCGCGACTAAATTCTAGCTGCGAGAATGCAAAGTTAGATCAACACATAAAGATGCCCTATCAGGTGAAAAAGGGGAATCAACGATATGGTAGATACCGGACAGTGCTTTTAATTCCTGTTGCATTTTAGTTTGTTTTATCTCAATGAGTGCTACCAGGAGACTATGAATGTGTACACGTCTTCAGGACGCAAGAGTGTCCACCTGTAACTATCGCTCCATATTCCATTCAGTATCACAAGGCCAACTGGGAGAGAAGCTGACGTAGGTTTCGTTTCCTGGCTGCAGGCCAGTTGATCCAACTATTGCTACAATCTTATCTACCAAAGCGTCGCTAAAAGGGAAGGGGGAGGGATTGAGGCTTTAGCGCCGATGCGCACGTGCGTTTTTTTAACGCGCGTTGACGCTCCGGCGCCACTGCGTTGATGTAGCTAATCAATGCACACGTGCGTTTTTTTAACGCGCGGTAACGCTGCGGCGCCGCTGCGTTGACTTTAGCAATCAATGCAGACATGACCGTCAACCGCCAGTACGCATTCAGCGGCAACCCATTTTGCTAACCCCGTGTACAAAAAATTATATTTTAAAACCAACGAGACGATATTGCCTTTTTCGCCTACCCCGTGAACAAAAAAATATATTTTCAAACCAATTTGGTACATTCATTTACATTCTTTGCAGATTAACAAAAAATTTCAGATACGTTCTTTAATTACTTCCCAATGAGTATTCAATCATTTCTGCAGAAACATTTCATATTTCAGGATAGTTCTTTACCCCTAATAAACAATTCCATGTCTATTTCTATTTCCATGGCCATTTTCGGTAACGCTTTTGCGGTAAACGACGGATGTGTGCACCGCTCAAGTCACACAAGGTACTGAGACACGTATATAGTTGCGTTACCGCTGCGTTGACGGGGGAAATTGCAAAACAACCGCACGAGCGGCGGGCGGTAATGCAACGTCGACGCAGGTACGTGTGCAGTGCCCAACAGATGGCACGTAAACCAATCCGAAAATGTGTGCACCGGTGCATTTGCGGTGGACGCTGCGGTGCCGCATTTGCGGTTTGGTTTACGTGCCATATGTTGGGTACTGCACACGTACCTGCGTCGACGTTGCGTTACCGCCCGCCGCTCGTGCGGTTGTTTTGCACCGCAATCCCCCCCGTCCACGCAACGGTACCGCAGCGTTAAAAAAAACGCAACTACGTCTCTCAGTACCTTGTGTGACTTGAGTGGCGCACACATCTGTCGTTTACCGCAAAAGCGTTACCGAAAATGGCGTCCAATTTCGAAGAATTAGACATGGAATTGTTTATTGGGGGAGTAAAGAACTATCCTGAATTATGAAATGTTGCTGCAGAAGTGAATGAAGACTCGTTGGGACGTAATTAAAGAACTTATCCGAATTTTTTAGTTAATCTGCAAAGGATTTATAACATATTCCCCTGGTACGTCTTAAATTAGTACATCAATGTACCAAAATTCGTCGCATTGGTTTGAAAATATATTTTTTGTTCACGAGGTAAGCGAAAAAAGCAATATCGTCTCATTGGTTTCAAACTACAATTTTTTGTACACGAGGTTAGGGAACCGAACACGCACATACGTCACCGCAGCGGCACCGCAGCATCAACGCGCGTTAATAAAACGCACATGTGCATTGATTGGCTGCGTCATGGCAGCGTCGACGCGCGTCCAAAAAACGCACGTGTGCACCGTCGCTAATGGTGCTAAAAGGCGTCAACTTTCCGGCATGAGCGTTAAATGACTTTGAGCCAGGGGTTGAGACACGTGATGTCTACACCAGCTGGCCTTGACTTGAAGAAGCCACCTTCTTCCGTGCTTCAAGATCGTTCAACGTTGTTCCACGCACAATTTTCGCATGCCTTGACTAACCAAACATAAGACACTTTCGAGAGAAGTTACGCTTTACTACGTGCCTACACGGTCAAAATTGCTGCAGTGAAGTAGTGAATGTGGCGTCTTTGCTACACCATCGCCATGCAACCGCGAGCAGCCAGTCTCGTTAGGGCTTTAAAGCACTAACCAGACTGGCTGCTAGCGGCTGAATGGCGTCGCACGATGGTTTACCAAAGACATCAACATTGGAGTGCAGCAATTTTGAACTCGTAGACACGTAGTAACGCATCTCATCAATTTTCTTCCGTCGAGAGGACTTAGGTCAAGTCAGACAGAAGACAATTTCGTGCGAAGCGATGCATTAATGCGTGCCGATAAGGTCAAAATTGCTGCAACCGTATGGTTGGTGTTACGTTTAATATGACTCACATTGACGTCTCTTTTACACCATCCTGCATCGCCATGCAGCTACGAGTAGCCAGTCTTATTACGGTTTTAATCGTAGGACGAGTAATATTTTTCGCAACTGCTTATTAGGTTAAAACCTGCATAAACGTTACATTGAACGCGGAATATCCCAGAAAATAGTTACGATCAGTCGTTCCACAGTTGGCCACGTGGAGTCGCGACCCAGAAGAAGAGCTGGAACAGGCAGTAATATTATCATGGCCACTCCGTCCGTCCATACGGGTTCCGTTTTATGTCTCTCCTGATGCTGCCAATCGGAGTCTGCAAGCGTGGCCAACAAATTTGGATGGATTGTCCGTCGTCTTTAGGCCTAAAACCCTCAAATCTTTTCGTCTTGTGAGTGGATTCGAGTCATCATTCAGCGTTTCGTTTCGTGATACGACCGAGAGCATTCGTCCCTTTGTGCCTCTTCCCTCCCTTCTGGAATCGTGAGATGGGATCTCGGACTTAAAGCCCTGGACTTAGGAGCACAAACCCAATGACATAACAAAATCGCTTTTTTTTTTGTTTCAGAGGGAAACCTTTTTTCCCGCTTGGTTCACCTGCTGCCGAATCGAGAAATTATAGTCCAGCTTTTCGTTTGGGTTTCGAAACTACTGATTGTGAACCCCAGCTTTTGTGTGCCTAAAACGGGAGGTTGGTAGGTTTGTGGCTCTTTAGTGATCATTTTCTTGTTGCACTTGGGTCGTAAAGCCAGATTTTGGTCCACCGCTCGATTTCCTCTGCAATGTTCTGCTGGACCGCGCAGGCGCAGCTCTGCAACGCGGGCGACCGCTGTAGCAACGCTCGCTCCTGGCCCTTACGACCTCGGCGACGTCCAGCGGTCACGTGTTTACGGTTATGACGCCAGCACGGGGTCAGGGGTCACTCCGATATCTTTGATGGCCCCAAAGAAAACGGGGCCTGTTCCGGCCAACCACAATTTCGGGATGGGATGTTAAGACTGGCGCCTTGGAGGAGACGTACGGTTTCGCCGACTAAAGTTTAAACACACCGCGGCCATTCTAGACGACGGCGCCGGGCAAGCAGAATTGCTGCAAATGGATCGGGGGGTGTGCGTGTGTGCGAAAACGGTAATTTTAGAAACCACATGGGGGACCGTAATAAAAATAACATCGCCAAGGCGTAATCGAAGAAAAGAACCATTTAGGAATTTGAATGACCGCTATTTCCGCCGCTAATAGGATCGTTAGCGAAACTTTTTTTTTCTCGCTTTAATTTGAAGATAAAACTTCGACTGCGAACTACAATATTGAAGGCGTGTAAAGTAGAGGGAATTCAGTTGAGTGTGTGAGTTTAGGGAATTGTCAAAAAATCTAACTTAAGTCGTTAAAAAACTGCAAAGGTTTAGTGGTGTAGTAATCTAGGCACTAACTGACTGTAGTAAAATAAATTGTATTCGTAAAACAGCGAAAGGGTTTTAGCTGACGAAGGGAATTTTATTTTTAGCTGATTCATCACCGTTAAGTGACCAAATGTCTACAACTACCTCATAAAAATACGGTTAGATCTTAATTCTTCAATGCATAAAAGGAAGTTTTAATTAAAGACCTAGGGCCTTCGCTTACTGGGCGGCCAGGCCGCGCGACCAGGTTGATGTGGCCAATGAGACTGATTAGTGCGTAATTTTACATAAACCGTAAGCATTCCGATTAGTGGCAGCGACCTGGTCGTGCGGCCTGGCAGCGCTAGTGCGCGGGGGCCCTTTATTGTCCTGATTATAATCTGGAATTGCCACACAATGTAATAATAATAAATAAATCAGAATTCGTAGCACGGCAGGACACCCAAGGACAAAAAGTCACTGACAGCGAAGCCCAGTGGGACAGCACACGAATGTTAAAAAAAAAAAATTGTTTAGTGTATCGGGAGTAGGGCAACACCGCAACGCTCGATAGTGGGACGCAAAGAACAATAATACAATAAGACTGTAAAGGCCAAACCAGACTGGCTTCTCGAGGCTGCATCACGACGCGAGATGGTGAAAGAAAGACCTCAAAACCGATCGATAAACGCAACATCAACCACACGATTGCAACAATTTTGACCTTGCAGGCGCGCACGAAATGTTCTTCTACCTGGTTTAGAGCTTAGGGCGCGTTTACGCAACGACTCGCTTTTGCATTCTCGCAGCTAGATGCTAGAAATCATCTGAAATTCCAACATGGCGGCGGTCCTGGCTTTGTCGACTCACAAAGAAAACAGTCAATAGTGCGAGTTCAGAAGCGACTAGGAAAATTTCGTCAGAAGAAATTCTTTATCTTATTGTCGCGGATAAAAAGACTTAAAGCATTTACTCGAACGACGTCGGATTAAGCTAATCCAGGAAGCGTTGTTACCATGGCAACGACACCATTGCCATCGCGATTAAATTCTAGCTGCGAGAATACAAAGGCGAGTCGTTGTATAAACGCGTCCTTAAGGAGGATACTCACCAAAACTTTAGGAGGGTTGCGAGCTTGGCTTGGTCGTTTGTAGCCTTGGTCTTGGAGAGCGTTTGACGCGTTCAAACTTGGGTCGGTCGGTACACACTGACGCTGCAAACGCCGCTTGGTCTACCACAAGACAGCAGACATCAATTTCTGTTTGACGTTGTTGAACTGCGTTTTGTTGATCGCCTGTACGATCTCAAACAATCATATCAAGAGATACACCATTAAAACAATGAAAGCGGTAATTGTTGTTCTAACAGAACTGAAAACATGAGGTTATTTTTCCCATGCTGCTCGTATTGCTCCCACTGACGAGCTGCACGAAAAGGGTTAAAAACAAAGGATTATATAGTGAATTCTTTGTGAATCTTCATGACGTGTTGATTTTGTTGGGCGAAGCTACTAATGCAAATAATTACGTTTTGATTAATGCTTTGTGTAGCCATTACTGATATGCGGCTTGCCTGCTGTATAGCGGACCTCCTATTGGCTGCAGCTCGGGCGTAGTGCCAATGGTGCGCTTCAAATATGAAATTTTCCATCGCGATCAAAGCAACGCTTGGAACCGAGCTTCGGCCTGGCGCTTGACGCGTTGCCTAGAAACGAGTGACGTTGCGGCGTGAAGCCAAGCTCGCAACGTTCCTAAAGTTTTGGTGAGTATCCTCGCTTAAGCCATAACAAGACAGAAGAAAATTTGATGCGAGCGACGCGTTACTACGTGCCTACAAACTTTAAATTGCTTGAATTGTTGCGTTTATCGACTGATTTTGATGTCTTTCTTACCCTATCCCGCTTCGCGTTGCAGCCACGAGCAGCCTAAAGGCCTCTCCAGACAGAAGAAATTTTCGTGCGATGCAATGCGTGACTGCGTACCTACAAGGTCAAAATTGCTGCAATCGTATCGTTGGTGTTGCGTTAAGGACCAATATTGAAGTCTTTTTTACACCATACTGCGACTCCGTGCAGCCGCGAGCAGCCAGTCTGGTTAGGGCTTTAGCCTTTGGCCTAAAATCCTGACAAGACAGAATTTCGTGTGCAGCGATGCGTTACTACTGCTGTATTAAGGTAGTGAGGTTGGTGTTTATAGACCGATGTTGACGTCTTTGGTAAACCATCCTGCGTTGCCAAACAGCCACGAGTAGCCAATCTCCAATGGCGTCGCAGATGGTTTCAAAAACACATCAAAATGGGTCAATAAACGCCACACTACACTTGATTCCAGCAATTTTGACCTTGTAGGCACGTAGTAACGCATCGCTTCGCAGGAGACTTTCTTTTGTCTGGTTAGGGCTTAATGCATGTCAATTTTTTAGGTTTCCAATTGTCAACTAATGAATGAACAGAATGCAATAACAAAACGTAATTAAAAACAATTTAATTAATCTAACTAATTTAATTTAACTATATAATTAATTTAACACCAACATGGTTTGCATTTCAAGAACCTTCAAGAAGATTTTGGTTGTTTTGTTCCGCACGGAATTTTCCAATGGTGGAAGAGGAGACAAGAGATTCGGGCAGAGAATTCCAGACCTCAACCACACGTTCAGAGAAGAAATTTCAATTTTAGTGTGCAGTTTCACTTCTGTGCTTTAGTGAATGGCCACGTGTCGAGCGCATGTTATTGCCTTCAAAAGAAGGAGTGCCGAGTTTGTCATGATGATTTTAAAAGTCAAAATCAGATCCGTTTTAAGGCATCGAAGCTCAAGTAATTACAAATTTGCAAACTGTTAGCACTCAAGGGAGGTGAGATTTCGCAATCCTACTGGTCACGAACTTAAGCTCAACAGACAAATGTCCACCAATGTCCTGTAGCAAGTAAAGCGACCAAACTGTACTCGCATATTTCAGGATTGGACACACAAAAACTTTGAAAGTCCAAACTTTGGTCTTAAGGTCGCAAGCAGAAAAAACAGCGGTTTACAATAGCTAAACGAGTAACTGCGGTTGCATTTACCTGACAACTATGATGACTAAACTTTAAATCACTATAGAAGCAGGCACCGAGAGCTTTAATAGAATTTACATCTTGGTAGAGCGTTTTCTTCGGATGTGTAGCCCGTTTTAAAGTTTGTTCGACCGAGATGTTAATAAAGTAAATAAAGAAGATGTTAAGTTTGACATTTTGACTGAAATAGGCAGTTGCCATATTTTTTGCCCAATCCTCAACTGAAGCAATTTCGCTGGAGATATTTTTACAGTGCCCCCCCCCCCCATAATGCCAGAGTCTAATTTAAGATCATCCCCGAACTTGGACACAGAGGAACCTTCCTTATTTTAACATGTCACGAACAAAAGCGGTCCCAAGGCTGAGCCTTGAGGGATACCGATGATGACAGACCTCAAAGAAGAAATAGATTTTGAAATACGGAGGATTGACTTCGACTTGCAACGAATAATGGAATCCACCTCAAAAAATTCTCTACGGTGTGAAGGTCCCCTATTTTAATAGTAGGTAACCCCAGTACACTTAACACTCTGGAAGATTTGAGAAACGAAAGCGCAAAAATATTTAAAGAATAAGCTTTCAAGTACGTCTGTTAGAAAGCAATTAAAAGTCAGGGACATTGTTGCCAAAAAAAAAAAAACAAGTATAAAACGCTGACGTAAAACTTCATCAAAAAGCGTACAACCTTAAAATGAAAGAAACAAGAAAACATACATAAGGCACACGAAGCAAATAGTCTGCTTTAAAGACTGGCCTGGTGAGAGCACAATATAAACTAGGCTGAGAAAGTTTTTATCTTTAAACTGCTCCGACTGGAACTTAAACCCAGGATGCGGAAAGTCGTGGGTTCGAGTCCTGGTCGAGGCAGTTATCTTTACTTTCTTTCTCAGATTAATGTATCTTGTTTTCTCATAAGGCCAGTCTTTAAAGACTGTACACTACTTCGTTCACTCTTTACCCTTGTAATTTATTCTTTACATACATAAAGCATTTTCAGAAAGTATTAAACATTTGTTTAGGTTTACATTCGACTATCAAAATCAAAATTATTCTCACGGTTTGGCTCAGTATGTTATTTTTTTTCCTTTGGTTTTTTTTAACTCTGGGGGATCTGGGAGATGCGATTATTGACCTAGCTCGAGTATGCAAAGGTCGAGGGCGAAGCCCGAGACTTTTGCATACGAGAGATAGGCCAATAATCGCAGCCGTGGGTTCAAAATCGATACTCGCTCGATTCTCATCTATAAGTATTTTATACCATGGTTGGGACGTCAGGCTAGCTCGTATATTAAAACGTGTTTGTGTTTTTTGAAAGTTGCTTCAATAAAACGGTGATCAGTCAGTATCTCGAAATGAATGAAGGTCATTCCATTTTAGTTTATGGAGGGTGGAGTGGTTGGTAGACGGACGAGTCCTTTGCGGCAACTTTGTGGAGGGAGGGGGAGTGGGTGGGAAGGAGACGAACGCGTTGTTTCGCCATTTTTCACGCTAGCAAGTTCGCAAGGGTTTTCGAAGTTTTTCGGAATGAAAAAACTTCGATAAGAAGACGCAGGGATAGAAAGACATTGTGCTGGGACATTCTGGGAAGGTATGTAATTCATTTTGTGCATTTGTAGTTTGAGAATTGTTAAAAAAAAGTACGGTAATAGGGTGTCGGTAAGAATGAAGGTCGTTGCATTTTAGTTTGTGGAGGGAGGAAGGGGGGGGGGGAATTACGCGGAGTGAATAAGTTCAGTTATGGGCCAGACATGCGAGAGTTTCATTCCTTTTAAGTGATTCCTTTTATACGTTTTTATTTCATTACGTTTTTTTGCACGCTGTATTTGGTTGTTGGTGTGTGCGTTCCCGATCGTATAATCCGGAAGTGTCAAAAGTGTGGGTTATTGGCAAAAGTGTGGGGTAACTTGATAATCCACACTTTTTGCGATGTCGCATACTTCCGCTCACGGTTAACGGGATTTAACCTACGGAAATGTATCATGGCGTTGAGTTAGCGTGACGTCACAGCCGTGGTATAAGACAAGTTATAATATTTGGTCAACTGGTTTTTTTTAGGCGTCACCTGCGCCAAAATTATATAACCAAAACAGCATGGAGAAGTAAAGTTTTAGTTTTCCGTTTTAGTTTTTGAAGCCTTATTTTTTTCTTCATTACGTAATGTCTCACCATGCGGCTTGACTGTTTAAATAAAGTTAAAGTTAAAGCTTGCTCGTCCTTTACTAAACCCAGGAGCGTATTGAAGGGAAAAAACGTTGGGGTGATGGTGTTTGAAGGTAACAATTTCTAACTGCATTCCGTTTTTGTCAGAATCTTTTGCCATTTTTCTTTCTTTACCCTGTTTTCTGTATCCCTGCTTCCACCTCTCCTGTTATTTCTGACTGAAGCCCATTTTTTCGATTCAGACCTCTGGTTGATACCCCACCCCCTTTCTCCCCCACACGCATATTTTAGGTGTCCTAAATACACCACACTTAGTTTGTTTATTTACCATTTTGATACTCCGTGGCCTCAAGTTGATGGCTAAAAAAAAATTGCGTCAGATCAAAACAGTTTTTCGATAGGATGGAAAAAGCAAGAAAAAATGTAAAGTATAAGTTCATATTTCCACTCAGGAAATTAAATACAAGGCACAACATAAATCGATGATAAGAGAGGTGAACAAAACACACACAAAAAAAAAACACCCAAAACCAAAAGAACTATTACAGATTTCACTTTTATGAAGGCAAGGGTATATAGTAGACTTCTGAACACGAAACCAGCCTCACAACTGGGTTTCCCTTACCAAGGTTTCGTGTTTAGAAGCTGTAAGAGAAGCCGCCAAGTTTCCAAAAAGGGTCGGCCTTTGAAGTAGTAATATTATTCAACCATTCAGGGAAAGGCCGCGAAGGTTAATCCTATTACCAAGTTAAGCGCACCGACTAATAGTTCGAAAGTTAAATGAAAACTAAAACATTGCTACTCGCGGTAGCAATCTTCAAGTTTTCACCTAACGTCCCATGCAAGTATTATTGGCGCTCAGGCAGTGACATTTCGTCCAAAAGCCAGCGGAAATAGGTTTGCATATGCACGGTTTACGAATAAAAGTGGACAGATTACCTTCTTCTTTAAAAAAAAAAAAAACAAAATTGCCCTAAAATTTTTCCCCTCGGGCCTTGGTTATTTTTTAATTTTCCACCCCCCCCCCCCCCCCCTTTGTCATTGTGAATTACCTTGTTCGTTTCCAAAATCGTAAACACAGAAATCTAGAAAAAATACTGTATTCGCCTCTTTTCTCTCCAGCGTAGTCGTGGGAAGGGAAGAGGAAGAGAGAAGAGACAAGACAAGAAAGAGCACAACCCGTGGCCACCCGTATTCGAATTTGTCTCCCACTTCCAAAACACGTCACAAAAGTTACAAAACAAGTTGATGGAAAGGAATGGGAGAGAAGGCAGGTAGGAGACAAGAACCAGATTGGTATCTCTTGTTTGGCCTTAACAATGACTGTCTTGCAAGTCGGATGAAGATATCCCTTCCGTCTTTTTTCCATCCCGCTCGGCTGCACCCTTATTATCCGGAAAGCGTGTGCCATTCCGTGCGTCCCGATCTCCGTAAATTCTTTTTTCGTTTTCTCCCGTGGGATTCCCGACTGGGTCATTTACGCTCCGGCGAAATCCTATTGGCGAATGGGGAAGGAAAGGAAAGGAAGGAGGACGTGTGGGGGTAGTTGGGAGGAGAAGGAAGATCCGACGATGGACGTCCCCACCCAGTCCCCAATTGCCCCGCACAAAACCCCATCAATATTCGGCCGTATTTGAGCGACGAGCCATTCGTCACAGCTGCTAGAACCGACGTCCCGCTTAATGATGAGCCTTATATTCCCTACTACGTAAAGGAGGGGAGCTGCACCAGCTAGGTTAGTGTCTGCCGACCTCTCGTATTGAAGACTGTAAGAGTGTAACCATTCAAGAGTTTTTTTTTACTGTTTATGAATCGTAAAGTCGCTACAAGAAAAAAAATCATTATGTGACTCCTGGTTTTAGTGCTTGTGTGTTCTTTCACGCGCGAAGTTTTTTTTTAGCTGTCACCATACACCTCTTTTAAAGACGCTATACACTGGAGTACACACGCTCTGTTGCAGCTCGGCATGTACACGAACTGTGAGCTGGCAGCACACTGTGTGTGTTCTGGTATACACAAAAATGTGCATGACTGTACACGAACGGGAAAAAAAAACCTTAAAAATCTTGAAATTACTTTAAAAACATGCACAGTCAGGCCTCAGAGAGGTGCATCGACGCCATATTTGCTACTGTACCCGTGATCCTCTAGCACACATTTTGTGCAGAGGGTGAGCTAGTAGACATGGAGTTTGCCGTCAGTGCACAGCGTTATCAGACTGTAGCGTGTACCGTATTTCGCCGTAGCATCACGAAACTCCCCACATGAAACTTGTTCCCTGGCCGCTGAAATTTGAGCTAAGGTAGCAATCCTGTTTTCAAGTGTGTGATGAGTTTATCCAGTAGCCACTTCGGAGGTATGACGTGATCCCAGCCCAAGTCATAGAGCCAGAAGGCGAGAAGGACAATTTTGTTAGGCAATTCCGATTTGAAATTCCTAGGATCTTTTACATGCCACAATAGACACGAACACGGGTTATCATTGGGCCCTTCTCTTCCCTAATATGCCAGGCTAGGCTCGACTGATATTTGCAACGGCGTAACCATACGTTGCCAATTATCAGTGGTACTACCATAGGTGCAGGCCCTACATGACGAGGCCAAACGAGCTTTTTTAATCTTTTTAATGCACGATGGTGACGTCACGCTAACACATCCCAACGCTACAAGTATTGCCGTTATATACGGTTATTCTGAAAACCCACACACGTCACCGTGGGTTAATTTTGATAACCCACACTTTTTTAACAATAAAAAATCGCCTATTGCTCACGGATATGTGTTTTAATGGTAAGGTGTGACGTCAAGCTAACATATCGACTTATTTGAGATTTTAAAATTTTTTATTTGTGAATCATAATGAATTTAAGAACGTTTACATACGACTGATATGTAAATTCCTGAACTGAAACTTCCGGGTTAAACTTCTTGCTTACGAAAGTCTCACCTGCGGGAGGACGTCCCGTTACCCAGTCCCAGTCACCAACTTTTGTGTTTAAGGTAAAACCGTATTTTTTTCTACTTTATTAGTTTAAATAAGATATAGTGTATAATGCGCTATTCACTTGAATCTAGTAGGTTTTTAGGTGTATTTAGGTGTGTTTACAAAGTGTCGGTAGCCTACTTTTCGTACCGTCGGAACGAATGGTTGCCGGGTTGGTCCATGGGTGGGGGGGGGGGGCAGCATAGGACGCGAGGTTTTTTTTTCCCGTTTTAGTACGAAAAATGTCGCAGGTTGCAAATAAGCCTGTTTAAGCTGGTTGCAATGGGGTGTGGGGTGAATTCGTGTTGTGTACGGTGGTTTTGCAAAGTCGGTCATTATATGTCACGGATGGAGGAGCAGGGTTGTGTAGACCCCGAAGAAAGTGTTGTTGTTCTTGTTGTTGGGACTCTTTGCCCTCACCTGGAGAGCGAACCACTGAACCGATTTTCAAGTACTGTAGCTTACCACGTAGGTCTGGACAAGGCCTAGGGTCTTTCGCAGGCTATTTTAATGTAACTACAATATTCATGACACAGAAAGCCAAATGGGCTAGAACTTTTGCTCTCACCTAGAGATAGAACCAATGAATCGATTTTAAATTTGTATAGCTTAAAATGTAGGTATTAACACAGACCAGGGCCTTTTGAACACGATTTTGATGTGACTGCAGTATTCTCGTCGGTAGAACAATTATTATTGTAGAGCACTGGACAGAAATCATTAAAGTTGTTGTTGGGACTTTTTGCAGCCACCTGGAGATCGAACCATTGAACCGATTTTCAAGTTCTATATCTTAAAACGTAGGTATGGACAAGGCCGAGGGCCTTTCACATGCTGTTTTAATGTAACTACAATATTCTTGACACGGAAAGCCAAATAGGCTAGAACATTTGCTCTCACCTAGAGATCGAACCAATGAACCGATTTTCAATTTGTATAGCTTAAAATGTGGTATTAACACCGACCAGGCCCTTTTCAACACGATTTAGATGTGACTGCAGTATTCTCGTCGGCAGAGCAATTATTATTGCAGAGCACTGGGCAGAATTCATTAGGAATAGTAACAAATTTTAACAAATCGAGCTAAAACATGAAATTTGGTAGACAAGTCTTTCTTA
>JAHWFP010222773.1:0-14043 GCA_023313725.1 Lithobius niger | reverse complement strand
CTTCCCTGCGGCTTCACCAACAAATTATTGCAGATCAAGCTAAAAACATAAAATTTGGTACACAAGTCATTCATAGTAGCACAAACTGAACTAGCTATGAACCCCCTCGAGATAATCCACAAAGCACCACAACGCCCCCCCCCCCCCCCCTGTGCACCCCATGAAGCATCACTGACCAATAAATTCTTGCTGAACGTACTAAAAACATGCATTGTAATAGTAGAAAAGAAATCGACCTACATACGAAATCCCATGCGATATACCAACCCCAAGTGCTTCCTTGTGTCCTCTCCATGAGATTGATTGATGATCACCATATTTTAGTTCGATTTGTACTGCTAAGAATGACTTGTGTACCAATACACGTTTTGCGCTATCACCAAAGAATTTGTTGGCCAATAACTTCATACAGGTGAGTGTAGTAGGTGGACAGAAAGGGGCCTAAGGGGGTATCTCGAGAGATTCCATAGCTAGCTCGATTTATAAGCTAAGAATTGACTTGTGTACCAAATTTCATGGGTTTTGGCTCAATGTTCATGGTTAGCGCAAATTCTGGCCCATAACGGCTGTACTACATCTGAAGACCGAACCAATGAACCGATGCTCAAGTTTTACAGCTTAAAACATAGGTATGGCGTGTGACCCCTTTTGATCCAAGCATGCTTCAGATGATGTATGAAGTGGTTTCACAATTGTTGCGTAGAGGGGAGGGGGAGATAAGGAAACAGTTTTACCTCTAAAACAGTGTGACATTCCCTATATATAAGCAAGTCAATCTTGGCTGACCTGCATATACAGCAGTTACTTTTAAAGCAGTGTTAGCGGAGATTCCATTTTAAATGTTAACTAAACCAAAGTAATTAAGTAAAACATGAAAGGTCAAATAATTAATTTTTTGGGGGGAGGAGGGCATAATGGGCCCATACTTACTTGAAACTGTGCCATATGAAGTACTTCTTAATGGCACAGTTTTAAGTAAGGCATGAGCCCATTTGAGACCTGACTGCCCCCCCCCCTAAAAAAATTATTTATTTGACTTTATAGATTGCTGAAGAAAAAAGTTAGCGTTACGTTACGGGGGGGGGGGGGGAGATGAGGTCATGTCAAGTGTCACACTTTGTTACTAGGGGTAGGAGGTAAAAAAGGCAAAAATAAACGTTACATAATTTATGGACGCTCCCCATGTTTCTCTAGTCAAATATTGATCAAGGTTTTATTAAATATTTAAAACTAATGTGGTCCGGCGTGTCTAGTCGAAAACCCTGTTGTGACATTGCCCTGTTTGTCTGTTGGGGCCCAGAGTCTGAGAGCCCTATTTCTCCATCAACAACGCTTGTCGTAACGTTTTACTTGTCGTCACAATGCCTACTGTTCTCCCCTTTTCATTGCTACCATGCAAAAAATGAACATGCTCACCGCTTGCCCTTTTTCTCTGCTACCGTGCAAAGAATGAACATGTACATCGCTTGACTTTTTTCCTGCTACCGTGCAAAGAATGAACATGCTCACCGCTTGCCCATTTTCACTGCTACTGTGAACAGAATGAACATGCTCGCCCTATCGCTTTAACTTGCTGTGTTTTGATTGGTTGTCATAATGACTGCGTATCTTCGTCCTTATCCTCCTCGTCGACACCCTGGTCTAAGCTAAATCCTGCAGGCCTATACTTCGGCCTAAGCAAAATACATTTGTACATAGATTCCTTAAGAAACAAGGGCTGATCCTGGTTTCAGTGAAATCTCCACAATGGCACAAAAAAACAAATAATTTTAATTTTCGAAAGGGACAATGCCGTTCTTGTTCACCTACATGAAAAGGCATTTTCCCTTTCGAAAATTATCATCCTGTGCTTTTTTTATGACATTGTGGAGATTTCACTGAAAACCAGAATCAGCCCTTGTCATCCTATCTACAAAATAATCGGATTATAGATTCCTTGTTTGCAGTAACACCATCCGTATCGTTGGCTTAATTAAAGGATCTCCAATTCCACAAAACAATTTTTCTACAGCGAAGTTTGATGCAGGGGAGTTAGTTTAAACGCAGACAGGAAATAAACAATGAAAGACATAAAAAACACTGAAAGTTGAAAAAAAATTGAAAACAAGGACTTTAATGAATGCATTAATTCATAAAAGCTCTCTCTCTCTCTGTACGACGAAATATTTCCAAAAACGCACTAGCATCTCTTCGTATTGCATGCCTGGAGAGAAATGCTCACGACACGAAAGCAACCATAATGGATCAGACTTTCTACCTTCCATTTCCGCACAATTCTACTCGTCTTTGGGAGATAAAAGAAATAAAGGAAAAAGGGGAAAAAAAAGGGAAGGGGAAAAAAATTCCCGCGCGGATTGGCAGCGATGTAGCTTTTAGCCGAGAGGGGGAACGAAATACGGGGCATGAGAGGAATAGTGAGAGTTGCGGCATAAAAGCTATCAATTGTGAGTCGACGAATTACATGAGACAGACGCGTGGCTGGAAGATGGAAAGGGTTTGTTAAGGGAGGAAAACAGCCTTAATGGTTGAAGGGAAGGAGAAGAGGCGGATTGGGCTCCAAAACCCAAGTCAAAAAGACGTTTTCTGAAAGCTTTTGTACCAAAAAACCAACGTCGAACATGCAGCGATGTATTCTCCTATGCTTTTAGCATTTTACGGCGTATGGATCGTCGTAGAAAATCCACTCGCGCGGTCGTATCGTGTGGGTTTTAAAGAGCGCGTACAATACGAGTTAAGGGGTTGGGGGGGGGGGGAGACGCTAACGTGATGGGGCTCGGGAAACGGTTACTTATACATTCAACTTGAAGCTCTCATAGCGCACATTCTCACCCCTAACAATAAGATCCACTCTTGTGTTTGCGGTGCTCCAGTGTGGGGGAGCATAGAAATGACACGAAAAATAGGGTGAACATCAATGTGGGAACTCACTATTTACCCACAAAAAAATATGTATATTCGAGTGTATTTGTAGATCTTCCCGTATGCAAAGAGAAAATCTGGTATGGGTTGGGGGAGAAGGGAGGGGCATGGAGTATCCGGGATTTTTTCTTCTTTTTTTTTCAGTATCTTCTCTGAGCTCTAAAGCGAATTTTGATTTGGAATTGCAAAAGAAAGGTGGAAACACTACCTTATAATGTGTTTGTTGATCATTTCGTCATAATCGTGGTTAGGCTGAAATTTAATTAAATGGTTTTTAAGAGTGGTGCTAAACAAAAATAATAACGCGGTCGTATGGTGGTTTTTATTTTTCTTTCTTAGATTTATTCGTGATACGGGCGAAGGCTTTTTCCATTTACCAAACAAAATAAACTCCAGTAACCTACATTTCGTTGTGGAGTGCAATACTAGGTTTTATTGCCAAGTTCAGCCAGCCATTTCTAGATAGTGCAAATATTGTAAACTGGATAAATCTCTTTCGTCAGTGCCAAGTTTATAGTCGTGACACGCCTCTGAAGTGCTCTTAGATTCATTTTCAGGCGATCAAGTAAATGGATCTCTGGCTGATATGGTCATCAGAGCCAGGAAGTGTTCGATGAAAGCATTATCGCATAATCGGATATTTTTAAGAGACTATAGCTTACACACAAAAAAAGATCCATGCATTAAGCAAAAACCCAAGCGTGCGCTCTTGACAACCACTTAATTAAGTTTTAGCAGCCTTATGACTACACTACAGATAAATAAAAATACACTAAAAACATTACACACTCGTCGTCACATATACTTCGAAGATTTATTTTCAACGATTTTCAAGTAAAAAAGATGCAAAAAAAAAACAATACTGGGATTGTTTAAGAGAGAACTGTCATACTGAATAAAAGCATCCAGTTGAATAGGCCTGCTCTCTGGTAATTTTTTATACTTTGTACTATTTGAAAACAAAGGCATTTTTATGAGTCTTCAAAGTATAAGGTACCTGACTATTATTCATTGAGTGTGTAGTGCTTTTAACGCATTTTTATCAATCAGCAACGGATGTTCAACGCCAGAACACGATGACAATGGCCGATGTGTAAGGCAGTTGGTTCTGTGGTTCCGCAAACGGTTTCAGGGTAAACCAAGGAAGAATATTTCGTTCTTGGAACTGGAAGGCCCTTAGGGTTTAGGTTTAATTAGGCCGTCCGTGCACTGAGCGACTTGGCCGCGCGGCCAGGTTGCTGCAGCCAATAAAAATGATTAGTGCGTGGTTTTACATAAACGTAAGCATTCTCATTGGCTGCAGCGACCTGGCCGCGCGGCCAAGTCGCCCAGTGCGCGGTCGGCCTTATGTATGCGCTGACCTACCACTCATTCGGGCAGCTGCAAGACCCTCTTACCTTGGGTCCTTACTTATTCAATTGTATTTAAATACTGACGGGACGTAAAGTGATACTGGGGAAGAATTGGGATAGTTCAGCCAAAAAATCCGTACTTACAAGTCGGTGAGTTCTCGGTGGAATGAAAAAGACGGAAGCCTATAGACAGGGTTATTATCCAGTGACGCAGTGAGCATGGGAATTATATTATTTCTACAGGTGCAGTTTTATTGCATCACAATGTAACATGGTTAATATACATTGAATGGAATTGTCGAAGCGTTGCTTAACATGACGTGACTGGATTTGGAGAAGCGGAGGATTGACGTAGAAGGGGGAGAGGGACAATTTTGCCATGTGATTACGACCGGAAATTCCTAGGGTTTTTTACATGCTACAATCAATATGAGCACGAGGCATCACCTTTTTCTTCCCAAATATTCCGGGGATGGCTGAGGAACCCGGAACGTCTGGCACGTGAGACAGTCGTGCTAACTGTCAGGCCACCTTGCCCATCTTTCCCCACGACGCAACAGACTGGCTGACAACAGATCGTGTCTTCTAAACCAGACTCGGGTAGTAGGTGAGGGTGGGCTCTTCGTTCCATCTAGTCCACCCTTTGGCCGATCCGCGATGACCTCGGACCCGTAAACCTGGTGGTTCTATCCAGTAGAATGTAAAAGGTGCTAAATGACGAACCGGCCAGGGTGGGAAAGGAGAGTAAATGGCCTCTAACGACGGAATTTTTCTTTTTTTTTTTTAATTGTAAAGCACGAAGACACAGAATAACGAAGTCGATACCAGTCGATACCCAGTCTGCCAGTCGTGTCCAGTGGTCTGCGCAGACTTTCAAAAGGAAGGCCGTGGGATTACCATCCGAAAAAAGGGCACTATTTTTTCAACCCTCGAATCAGTATTACGATCCTCGAAAAGCATTTATTTTAATGGTTTTTTTCATAATTTTGTCAACCTAAAGGGTAAAACGGACCCAAATGGGGGATGGGGCACGTCCTCGACTCCCCTAACGTCTAGATGCCTTTGATCGTGACATATAATAAACAGGACTAACCCTAAAATTACAACATGTTACTGGTGACAGGCTACCGGAATACAGGCAGGCCTGTTTAGTTAGGTCCAAAAACCATTAATGTATCTTATTCGAATGCTGCCAGGTTCGCTTTTGATGCCGTCACAATCGATGCTGGTGCACAATGCTGGCGCGTTGCTTGCATTCTGGGAGTGCACGTGACATGCATGGAGCGTTATAAAACCTTGTAGTTAAAATGTTATATCTTTTACTATGCAAGTCTGGATTAAAAAGCTTACCCAATAATCTTCACATTGCAATGATGTCTTTTTTTTTTTTTTAATTTAGGAGTCGCTTGTTTTCACAAACGTTGAATATGATGTTTTACACAACGTTAGTAAAATGAGTGCTTATATTCCTCACGTATATAATTTGATGCTCTTTCTCAATCCTAGAGCAGATCATCTACCGAATCGACCAAAACCTAGCATTTTAGGAGTTTTGAGCTAAAATACAAATTTACAAATATTATATTTTTTTTTTTTGTACCCAGCCCAAAAGAGTATTTCGCCAGTTATAGTCTGGCCCGTTGGACGAAACTTCTCTCCTGGGATGGCGATTGTCCCTGCCAGTCCGCCCCTGAATATGCTACCCAACCTTATCGCCCGAATCCGAAACAACTAACTCATGCGAAGGTAATGCAGGGAAACATAACAAATGAATAAGGGGGAGCTTTTGCAGTAATCGAGAAACTTTACACAAACAAGTTGTTGGAGGCTTTTACGCACCCAGTTCTGTACTATAATCTAGACACACGCTAGTGTGCCGCACCAAGTTAAGCAACAAACATCACAACAAACATCACATCAATTCAGTTGTCGAGGTTGTAAACCATTGTAGCGCGACGCCATAGCGTCAGTGCCTTATATCCTGAAGCAGAGTTGGGCACAGTTCAGATACCTGGGGAAAGATAATAATGCGGTACAGAAGCTTGAATTGTGTTGAAATCGAGAGCAATGACCCTCCTGACAAAAGTTAACTCGTGTAGGGATGCCTACTAAGCTGCTTTCTATGCAAAAGCCGACCCTCAATAACGTTGCAAATGTGTTAAATCCCATAGGGTGATTATTCAACTCAACTGAGATAACGGGAAGGCTTTCAGCTATGAAATTGGACGAATGGGTGCAGTACATTACGAACTGCGTGCCTTTTATGGTTTAGAGCCTGGGGGCGTAACGGGGATGGCGTGGGAGGGCGCGTAAGTACGAAAATATTGTTATAACCATTGTCAGTATCGTCGGCAGCGTCTCTCATTGGACGGCAAAAGTTCGGACAATGACAACGTGTATACTAACGTGCGTGCCTAGACACACACTAGTGTATCACGATAAATCTAAACAACGTTGCCAAAGAAACTGTATTCACGTCCAATTCACGAAAAATAACCAACAGTAAAAACAGAGCAAAATAAGCAAAGCAAAAACAGGTAAAGCCAAAACTGGTAAAGCCACCAAGTTGAGAGTGGTTCGGCCCTTCAAAGGAGTGATATCAACACATCAAAACTAACTAAATTAAACAAATTACAACAAAATTAAAACCAAACTAAAAATCTATAAAGAGGTGACTAAGTTGAGAACGGTTCGGCCTATATACAAAAGGTATTAGCAAATTGTTGAAAACCAATTACTTGTTGACGTGGCAGTTTATTACACATCTGCACGGTAGTGGAGTTGCGTCAATACACAATTAAAAAAAAAAGGAGTGATATCATAAAAAAACGAAAACTGGTAAAAGAGGCCGGCAAGTTCCGAATAGTTCGGCCCTTCAAAGGAGTGATATCAACACACCAAAACATTCGCCAACTTAATCGCACCGAATAATGCTTTGGACGTTAAATGAAAACTTGAACATTGCCACCGTAAGTAGGAATGTTCTACTTTTCTTTTAACCTTCGAATTATTAAGCAGTGCGATTAACTTGGCGAATGTTTTGGTGTGTTGATATAACTCCTTTGAAGGGCCGAACCATTCGGAACTTGGCGACTCCTTTTATCAGACTTGATTTTTGATATGATTTAAACTCCCCACGGCGTAACATATGCCGGAAATTAATGCCGTTCAGCCCACAACTTGGTGTTCAGTTTTTTCTTCGTTGATGGAGACGATTTCAATGATGTTAAAAAATTTCTGCCGCATTGTGATTTTTCTCAGGGAAAGGTCATTATTTGTGGGTCCTGATTGTGTTTCTTCTGTTGTTCACCTTACTGAATTGTGTTTCGTGATTTGTACGTCCTCCACCAACTCTCCAGTTGTGCTTCTGGGTAAGATGGCCTTGAAGCCACGGCTCAAATCAAATTCAAAACCAACCAACCAATCTTGTTTTTTTTTTGCTACGTTGTGCAGTGTACGATAACTGAGAAGACAATCCGAACTTATAAACTAGCAGAACTGCAAAGACGTATTTTAGGTGCCCTTAATATTAACCACAATAGGTTCAGTTAACTGTCAGTGTCGAGATGTTAGCTAACTATCGCTTACCGGATTTGTGAAATGAAGTTTCAGATCAGTTCAGCACTTTTACTAGCACACGATCAACTCGAGAAAAACCCACAGCAAATTTCATTTAGCATGCTGTACTCTCTTGTGTTTCACCATCTTGCATAACCAGTTGCATCATTGTTTTACGTGTTTCTAAACGGCAAGTTCCTGAAGCAGACTTTTAAGTGTGATGCTGTGGAAATGGACCTAATGACAAGTCCAAGCGAAATTACAAACGAATTCAACGAACTCGCTGAACCTCAAGTACCGACGACTAGCATTCAAGATTTACCAAACGAAATACTGGATTACATATTTTCTTTCTTAGATTTTGTGGAGCGAGCTCAGATTGAAGTGGTGAGCAAGCGTTGGCATTTGGTGGGAAGTCGCCCCACACAACTGGTCCTGAGTACCGAGTTTCTCCAATATCGGAAGATGGACGACGATGTCGTGAGTTCCATCCTGATTCCTCGTGGACCAACGTTGAAGGAACTCGTCCTCAAGGTCAATCCCGATCTGACGTGCGACTCTCTTACGAAGCTTGGACAATACTGCCCGAATGTTGTGACCCTGGAGTTGCATCTGGTCAGCAATTCCCAGCTGAGTTGCCTTCCGGCTCTCATCCCTAATTGCCCGAATTTAAAAGTGGTGAGTGTAATAAATTACGAAGGCGACGCTGATGTCTACAACGATGGACTGTCAGCCATTGCCGAAAGCTGTAGATTTTTAAAATCTTTGTCAATATCACACTTGCAAAGGCTTAGCACCAACTGGATTGGTGCCTTAAATCCTAGTTTGCACGTGCTTTCACTGATCAAAACGAGTATATCGTCTGAGGGAATCGTCTGTTTCATGACGCGGTGTGAGGAACTGCAGGTTTTCTCTCTGAACCATTGCCAGGTGCTGGAAGGTCGTACACTATGCGTATTTTTAAAACATTTCAGCTGTACACTGACCGTTGTCAGGATGATTCAGCAAGTCTCGTGTTTCGTGCATTGGCACAAAGCACTGCAACGTTTGATCAACTTAGAAGTTCTTCAGCTGTTTCGCTGCGAAAATGTGGACGACGACCTTATGGCAGTGATAGCCCATAAGTGTGTTAAACTCCGCTGCTTGGATATCGGTGCTACAGACGTTACGAACAACGGGCTAACATCACTTCAAAGGCTGACACATTTGAAAGAACTGAAAATAGGGAGGAAAACGCGCGTCACCAGCCAGGGCTTGGAATCATTAGTGGCAGTAGGAATATTGAGAAGGGTGACCATTCCAGTTGAACACAGTAGTTTGCAAGAAGCATGTCGAACAATGGCCGCGATGTACCCGAACTGGCGTTTTGCTATGGAAGAGGAACCGGAAGAGATTCAACTGGAAGTGGTATGGGCAAATGAGGGAAGTGATAACGTCTTGGATTCAGCTTGGTTTGTGTAACATTTGTTTAAAACGAGACGATGCCATGGCCACTAACTAGAAGAAAGAAGTGAAGTTCATGATGTCCGACTGTAAAATGTAAACGATGTAATGTACGATACGTTCGATCCATCATAAGAGATGAAATGGGATCATTAGCGGTGGCAGAAATAGTGAAAAGGGTGGCCAATCCAATGATTCCATCTGTTCACAGCAGTTTGCAAATCATGTCGGAAGCTGGCCACAATGTATCCTAACTGGCATTTTTTTATGGAAGAGGATGCGGAAGCGATTCAACTGGAAGTGGTATGGGTAAATCAGGCAAGTAACAATGTCTTGGATTCAGGTTGGTTTGAGTGACATATGCTTAAAACAAGGAGTGTCATGGGCACTAAACTAGAAGAACGAAGTGATGTCCGATTGTAAAATGTAAACGATGTAATGTACGAAACGTTCAATCCATCATAAGCGATGCTGTGGAATACTTAGCGGTGGCAGGAATAGTGAGAAGAGGGACCATTCCAATTATTCCATTTGTTCACCACAGTTTGCAAGAATCATGTTGGAAGCTGGCCACAGTGTACCCGAATTGGCATTTCGTCATGGAAAAAGAGAAGAAATTCAACTGGAATTGCCATGAGCGAATAACGGAATCCCTTAATGTCTTCGATTCAGCTTGGTTTGTGTGACTTCTGTTTAAAACAAGAATATGATGTGAGTGCTAAACTACAAGATAAGAACTAGTTTAGAAAGAAGCATGATGTTCGATTGTAAAATGTAAACGATGTAATTAATGTAAGATACACCCAATCTATCGTGGAAAGAGATGCATATTCCCTCTTTGATGAAATTGTCATGTATAAGATAATTGTCAGAACTTAACCAGAATTTCCCAGAAGCTCCACGATTGTAGTTAATTACAATCACTTCGCCATTCACCATACGCCAAAGGAAACGTAACTACTTGAAACCTAACCTATATGTAGTCCTAACTTACTGAGTCGCACTTATTTTTCTTTATTAAGCGTTTAACTGTAATTAATATTATATTAACTATTCTTTATGTTAAATAAAATAGTCAGGTGCACAGTTCAAATCCAAGGCACGGATTAAACATGTTTCAAATGTTAATGCGTGACTTGGATTTGAACTGTGCTAACTACTTTTTAACATAAAGAAGATCTGTAGCCTAGCATGTTTTTGCTCCTTAAAAAGAAGGTCCACGGTTTCAAAACTTACTTATCCGAAGTGGTATGGGTAAGTATCAGTAAGCGTTAAACGTTATGCCCGCAGAATGCATATTTTTTTGATTAGGGACTCTTTCGTTTTTTCGTATAATTTGGTTTCTCTATTTGTCTTGAATGGCTGTGCCCAAGAACGCAAATGAACAAACAGACGCACGGAAGTGACATGGGTCCAATTGGCTTTGTCTAGAAAACACATTCAAATTGTGTAAGGGTTGGACAGAGGACGTACACCCTCTCATTTCGATGAGTTGAATTGGTGAGTATCGCCCTATAAGTTTCGTAGGATCCCTAAATTCCAAACACTTATCAAAAAACCCATCCTACCCCTGCTGCTAATTTGGCGCCTGAATATGACGCAAAAAATGGCCAAACCTAGAAGTAATTAGTACAACGATGAAACCAACGGCATTCGTCTTTGAAAATTGTCATTAATAGCGTATCAAAAGTCTACCAAAATATTGTTGGTGGAAGGGTGCCAAAAAATGCCGTCCAAATTACACTTTCACTTTTATTTATTGAAATACTAAATTTCCTTTCACAGTTAGCAAAATTATTCCCCAAACTTTATTGTTCCTCTTGAAATTTTCTTTCCACTGATACCAAACATATCCGGTAGTAACTACCGGAAGTGGTACTAATGTGTTAGTGAAAGGACGCCTTTTTTTTCAAAATGGCGTCTGAATATGAAACTTTCAATTCCCTTTCACAGTTAGAGAAATTACACCCTTGCCTTCATTGTTCCTCTTGAAATTTCCTTTCCAAATACGACCGGAAGTACCTATCAGAAGTGGTACGAATGAATCATGATTAGTGCATAGTACATGCCGTAGTGGAAATAATACTGTCCAAAATTGAAGGAATTGTTCACTTCGTGTGAAAAGCATAGTATTTGGTATGGATGCACATGATAGCTAACTTGAAAAAAAAGCTATGATAGCAAGTTCAAAACCCTCCGTGGTGGGATGGGCGGGGGGGGGGGGGGATGTGACTTAAATCCATCCTTAACCGTCAATAGATCAAAATCATAATGTGAAGCAAAAGCGTTCAGCACATAATTCTGGACAGGAAAGGTGATATACACCTTTTACGTAAAAGCAACCCTGGACCACCAAATCGTATTATCACCTTTAATTCGCGCGAACGCTCCTTTTTTCAGTTAGTCGTTATAGTGATTTTCGTGCTCTTAGGAATCCTCTAATAACCCGAAATGGACATGCTTATATTTTCAGGCTGAATGGTGGGAATCTGTTCTTTTCATCAATCCTAACCGATATTGTTTAATTTAGTCCTACACCCATTTAAAGGTGAAGAGGTAATGGCGTAGCAGTGAAAGCGTATCGTGATTTTCGAGTTCGAAGTGCTCTTTCTAGCCCTATTATTCCCGAAGTGAACATGCTTACGATTTTATGAAAGGTGGGGACCTATTCTAACCCATCAATCCTAACCGAAGTTGTTTAGCTTAGATACAATTACAAATACGAGCATTACAATGCCACTTTGAAATTGAAACTAGACGCAACACCCATTAAAGCTTCACTTTCAAACGGGCGTAGGACGGTCCCTATCTAACCTAAATAATCTTAGTCATGATTGGTGGAAAGAATAGATTCCCACCTTTCAGAAAATCTTAAGCATGTTCACGCTGGGCAATTAGAGGGCTAGTAAGATCACTTAGAATTCGAAAATCAACATACGCTTTCGCTGCTTTGCCATTACATCTTCGCCTTTAAATGAGTGTAGGACTGTACCTATCTAAGTAAAACAATTTTGGTTAGGATTGATGGAAAGAACAGATCCACACCTTTCATAAAATCCTAAGCATGTCCATATCGGGCAATTAGAGTTATAGGAAGAACACTAGGCATTCGAAAATAACCATACGCTTTCTCTGCTACGCCATTACCTCTTCACTTTTAAATGGGTGTAGGACTATCTAAGTTAAACCATATCGGTTAGGATTGATGGAAAGAACAGGTTCCCACCATTCAGAAAACCTAAGCATGTCCATTTCGGACTATTAGAGGATTCGCAAGAAAATTACTATAACAACCAAATGAAAAAAGAAGCGTTCACGCGAATTAAGGGTAATAATACGATTTCGTGGTTCAAGGGTTGCTTTTACGTAAAATATGTATATCACCTTTCCTGTCCATAATTGTGTGCTGAACGCTCTTGCTTCACATTATGCTTTTGATTTATTGACGATTAGGGAGTTAGAGCCAAAGAACCTTTTGGGAGGATTAAGTTTTTTTGTTCCAGCTAACCTTCATGTGCATTCATACCTAATTCAATGCTTTTCACACAAAGTGAACAATGCCTTCAATTTTGGGCAGTGTTATTTCCATTACGGCATATACTATGTACTAATCATGATTCATTAGTACCACTTCCGGTTGTGTTTGGTATCATTGGAAAGGAAATTTCAAGAGGAACAATAAAGACAAGGGTGAAATTTCGCCAGCTATGAAAGGGCCAACTTTGAAAAAATGGCGGCTTTTTACCAATACATTAGTACCACTTTCATTAGTTACTTCTGGTTATGTTTGGTATTATTGGAAAGGAAATTTCAAGAGGAACAATAAAGTTTGGGGTATAATTTTGCTAACTGTGAAAGAGAATTCAGTATTTCAATAAATAACAGTGAAAGTGTCGAATTCGGGCACCATTTTTTTTTAAAGGTGCCTTTCCACCAACAATATTTTGGTAATCTTTTGGTGTGTTATTTACGACAATTTTCAAGAGCAAATGCCGTTGGTTTCATCTTTGTACTGATTAACTTCTGGATAAAATTATAAAATCAGGCGCCTAATAGTGTTGACCCCCGCCCCCCCCATAAAATGCTTTAAAGTCAATTACCTAGGTAAAGCCCCTAAGGTTATATAGGTTGTTTCTCGATTTCTGACCTTGAAGCAGTTTAGATCGTAATTGTTCTGCTATAAATTTTCTAAAAGCTTCACACATTCAAGGAAATCAACGTTTCGTCCCCTTAAATTGTGCTATTTTCTGCACCAAAATTAGCTAAAACCTTCATACATAAAGGAAACAAAATAAATTAGCAAACTAATAAACTAAAGTCCTCAACAAATAATCATAAAGGCATTCATTGCGTTAATGCTAGACCGAACCCAGATCATGTTACGTGAACCATCACATAAACGCCGAATTTTCGACGATGGAGTTAGGCTAACCCACTCCCAGTCCCTTTTTTTTTTATCAAATTAAATATAACAGCCCATGGGCCATTAATACGCGATTTACGGTAGTAAGTGAAGTGGTATATGAAATAATAAATTCTCCTTCCTCCTTCCTCTACCCCGAACACCCAATGTTTTTTTGTTTTTTTTGTTTTTTTTTGGTTTTCTTTTTTTACAAGTCAGTGGAGTCCTCAGCCTATGTCGAGACCGTGGTACGAAACTGTGGCTGTTCCTTCATGAATACTCAACCAACGTATTCACCAGTAGTTTTTATCTGGGACGCACACAGGGTGAGAAGGGATGGTGGGCACAAGCCCCTGCTTTCGTGGCAAA
>JAHWFP010222771.1:68133-79552 GCA_023313725.1 Lithobius niger | reverse complement strand
CAAGAGCAAAAAATGAAAGAAAACTTGTTAAAGAAAAACAATAGCCAAAAAATTAATATGGGCCAAAAATGCAATATTAGTATCTACCAAATAGTTTTAAAAACCTACTAGGCGAAATTTGGTATCTATGAAAACCCTTAACTCGGCCGTGGCCACTGAAACGGCTACGACGATCGAACAATTAAGTGCACGAGACTGCTGCTACTTAACAATTTAGGTCCACAAGACACTACTAAACAATTTACATCTTTTTTTATTCTTGGGTTTTGTCCTTTTTTTTTTTTAGTTTTTGTTCTTTTTCATTTTGCTTTCGTCCTTATTTGTACTGCGTAGAGTATAATAATGGACGAAAGCAAAAAAAAAATAATAATAAACGAAACCAACGTAAAAAAGCTATAGGTGCATGACACTATATACTTCTGCCTGACAATTTAGGTGCACGAGACTACTGATACTTCACAATTTAGGTGCACGAGTTTCCAATTTTTCGTCGCATTACCAACCAACGAAAAATTGGAAAGTTTGTTTTCAACTACCAATAATTTTTCGTTCGTTGGTAATACGATTGCATGTTTCACGTGCACCTGAATAGTATTTAGGATCAAAAAATTTGGTGGACGAAAGGCATGCAACCGCGTTACCAGCCAACGAAAACTAGTTGAAAACAAAAATGAAATATATATGGGAGCGAAACAATCAGTAACATCGGTAACGAACAGGGGGAATAAAACATCGACGGAAATTATATTCCCGTGAAGAAATCATCATCCAGTGTGTTTATTTTTAAAACAATTCCTGTTTCATTGCATACAGTTACGCTAACCAAGGGAGGCGCAACTAAAGGGGGGTGTGCTGATTGAGTGAGCGAAGCGAACGAAAATGAGCGTTTGTTAGCCCGTGTGCACAAAAATATGATTAAAGAAACTTCGTTTTATGAATTTTTAGTAATTTAAGGTAAAAAATCTGTAAGAAAAACAAATCAGGAAAATACAGGGAAATCTTGTTGTATGTATTTGTATTCATGTATTAGCCGTCAACAACCTATGTACGTCGTAACTACCATACGTATGCATCTTGTTTCATGGTGAGTTGGCCCGTTCACCAGACTTAAAATAAAAGCTAAAATAAAAAAATAGAACTGCGTTAGAAGATCAACGCAAACTAACCAGCTTAACGACTTGTCACCTTGTGTCGTTACGATTTAAACTTCTACGACAAAATCGATACCATTACCCATTCAAAAATCCCGTTTTGTTTTTATGTGGGGTTTGTGAGCGCGTTCGATAGCCTTGATAGTTAATCCCATCATCCCGTTGGAAGCAGCATCATTCGACGGCTATTCAGCCCTCAAATACCGCCGGTCTACGGAATGTCATGGGTGCCAACGCCAAAACGACGATCTAGGTGATAAATGTCATTACCTACGCGACAGCCAAACAATGGCAACAATGCAAAGCAGATCCCCACACGCCGCCACCGTTGCCATAGCAGCAGGGCAACGTCGTTGCCTGGGTTACGACCACATCGCCACGGGGAAGGTCACAGAGCACGCCGCGCGCGCGCCGCTCGAGGAGACAGCGCTGCTACAAAAACTGGTGCGTTTTCCTTTTGTTTCTTCTTTTTCTTTCACGTGCTTCTCATGCGCTTCCGTAATTTATAGGCATTTAAAAACGGGATACGTAGCGGAGAAACGAAAGCGGTTGTCGGAAAAAAACGAAACTTAAGTGAAATTCATCCCCATTTCGGAAAAGTATCTAAATGACAAACCGTATTACTGCTCGTCACAGTTTAAAACCAAAAACGACGACTTAATTTGAGTTGTATAGTACGAATGAGTCGTTTCTGCGGATTTAAGCATTTCTGCGGCACTAAAAAGTGGAATTTGTCTAAATACAGATTACAATACAGATAAGAGGTTCGGCCAAAATGGAATGAGAGATTTCGTCCAATCTTTCGACGTTTTGTCTAGTCTTGATAAGTCTCGTGAAGAATGAAATTGTGAATTGTCACGAGCCGCTTACGATATCTGTCCGTGCAAATAAAATAAATTATTGGCGTTTGTGTTCTACTTACGGGTGGATAGAATAGAAGTTGTCGGTCGGTAAGGTTTTTAACGCAAAGCGTCAGACGTTATGTGGCGTTACCACCATAATTTCAGTTGCTTTTTGCCACACGAGGGAGGAAACCGGAGTACCCGGATGAAACCCTATACACTTTCCTTCACCAGGATCGAACCCGAGTTTGTTAGAAGCCAGAGCTGTACAGCTGAGGCCAAGACGCCTATAGCATCTAAAGCCCTAGTGATGGCAGCTACCCGTGTACCCAGGAGTTAAGAGTTAAGATGGCGATTATTTTTGCCCCTACAAACAAGCTGCTATCAGGTCTCTACTACATACTGTACCAGCTGGATCTTGGACGAAAAATAGCATACGCAAATGGATTGGACAATATGGACGCCAAAGCGCCAATGATGCGATTGATTTGTTCCGTTGCCGCTTTCTGTCATCCGAGGTCGACACTTACAGTAGAAAGAATGCCAATGTTCCTTCCCTTGATAGATAATTTTAAAAACTATTTTAAAATATTTTTATAGATAATAACAATTTGTCACGCAAATTCACGTAAATATGGAGATTAACATTTTGATAACCGTCACTAGCTGCCAAATAGATGGCGCGACTCACCAATCAAGGATGTGATTTGCTTGGCCTATTGCCGAACAAACCTCGAAGAGATGGGCCAGTTGTGGCGGCCATTTTGTTTGCCCTCCTAATATCGTTGTAGGGTCGGGCCGGATTAGTTTACTGGCAGTCTATCTCCGTAACGTGTCACCTAAACTTTCGTAAATCTATTTAACCATTCGTTATATAAATAACAATGCTCACACGTTCTGTAAAAGTAAAGGCCATATGAGACACGCCAAAAACCACAACTAAAGTTACAGAGCGTGGCTGTAGAGAGCTTTGGCGAGGGGCGCCATCTGGACGCCAAGTGGATAATTTGGAAATTGACGGAAATTTGGACACAGTCTGTCAACAGATGACGCGTCGTGCCATACCTGACTGCGTCGCTAGTTGCGTTAGTATTTGCAGAGTATTGTGGAAGGTAAAGCTGATACTGCCGCCGTGGAACATAAACAACCCTTTCCTAATTCTGCACCTAATTCGTCCACAAGTATAAATCTGGATCCTTCAGAATCACGTAACAATCAATTCATGGCAATTCATGGCAAAATAAATTCTAACTGACGAAACAATTCATTGTTGTTTCGTTTTGCAGCGACTTGGCAGATGAAAGCCGAACCCACGTTGAAATTTTAGACCAGCTTACAGCTTCTGTGAGTTGCAATAACGTTCCATAAACAAGTCATTCTGTTACGAATCAAAAAACCGTGGTCAAGTTTAAAAAAAAATGCTGCGTGGCAACAAGCTGGCCATTCGTAAATCTCCAAAGACTGGAAAGTCTAGCGCCCCCCCCCCCTCCTCCAACCCATCTCTATATCCCTCACCCTCCCCAACGTTTCCCCACGTCGTTCTGGTACAGAACAACACTTCTCGTAAAGTGACGGGTATTCTAATTAACCAGCCGCCGTCCACCATGACAGGTCTAGCATACCAGAGCTTGTTGCTCACAACGAGTCGCCCGCCATTGGCTGACGCGTGAAGCGCGAGCTGCCACCGCCAATCGCATTGTTGCGGTTCTAAAGTTTGTAGGTCCGAACGAGTTGCGTGACAAGTTAGACGCTAGGAGTTTAAGGATGACGTCATCTGCAACACCCACAGTCAGGCTTAATGCAAATTTACCATGGCAAATAAACGAACACCGTTGGGGGCTTACATTGAGGAACGATTGAGCACATTGTGGGCAGGGTTATTTCCCCTCAATGCTACGCCGCAAGACAACAAACGTTACTCAATTTTCACCAGATGCATTGGAAAGGTTTTTTTTTTTAACTCACGGCATGCAAGATGTCATATGTTTTTACATCACTCCGGCATGTTTCCCTGCGCAACATCGTTTCAGCCACGTTGTATTGAGAGTGTAATGTTTTTCTCTGCATCCAAGTTTATACTGTACCACGGCTCTGAAAGGTTCGTATATTCGCGATTGTGTGAGTGGAGCTCGGGCTAAGATGGTTATCGGTTTCAGGAAGTATTTGGTAAAAGCGGTGGTAACGCGTGATCGGAATTTTTTTAGACCCTGGCTTACGAAATAAAAAAGAAGGATTCCACGTGCTAAGCAAAAAACTATGCGGGCGCTCCCGAGAACCATTTAACTAACTTTTAATGGGCTTAACAAAGACCACCACGGCATATTGCTATGAGCCTTTTCCTATACTCGCAGCATTGCCTTGGCTGCTTTGAGCTTTGGGAACCTTGGTATAAATCCTACAATAGTTGTGAGGGTTTCAATTTAGGGTTTCAACACTATTTACTCCTGAATATTGTAGTAGGCCTACTTGTCATTTTTAGACACTCCTAAATTTATTTAAAAAGAGTAGAAAACGGTTCCGTACAACCATTTACTCAATTTAAGCCAAAAAATTAACTGCTTGAGTTTGGTAAAAATGGATAAAAGGGTAAAAAAAAAGAGAGAGGAAAAGGGGGGTCCCCAGAAAAATATACACTAAAACTTAGTGTCCCCTTTTACTAAATGTTGCCTCTCTGCACTCCCGTGGGTTTCTGCACGGTACCGAACAAATTAGTTGACAAAACAAGACGAAACGGAGGTGAAGGTATTCAACGAACATTTACGTCTTTTAAAAAACTCGCCCTCCTCCCTACAGTTTATTACTCCTTGAAAATAGCCTAATAAACTGTAGATTTTGTAATAAACTGCAGAATAAACTGTTGGGAGAGGGTGAGTTTTCGCCCAAAATATTTCCTTCGTTTTTAGGAATGTTAGAAGACCAAAAACCAAAAACGAAATGCTTAGCTAAATGTTCTTAACATTAACGAAATTGTATAAATTTATACTCAACAATTGGCCGAATGCCAACAAATCTTAACAATGTTTGGCTGTATAGCGCATATCATAACTCGGCTGAATACCGAATATCATTATTCGATGAAATAAGTTATTCGGCTGAATACCGAATATCATTATTCAATGAAATAAGTTTTCGGCTGAATAACCGAATATCATTATTCGATGAAATAAGTATTCGGCTGAATACCGAATATAATTATTCGATGAAATAAGTATTCGGCTGAATACCGAATATCATTATTCGATAAAATAAGTATTCGGCTGAACACCGAATATCATTATTCGACCAAATAAGTATTCGGCGAATACCGAATATCATCATTCGACCAAATAAGTATTCAGTATTCGGCTGAATACCGAATATCATCATTCGACGAAATAAGTATTCGGCTGAATACCAAGTATCATCATTCGACCAAATAAGTATTCGGCTGACTACTTGGCCAAGATAAGTATTCGACCGATTACCGAATAATTACCGAACATTCGGTTCATCGATAGTGCAAAGTGTGAAATGAATCGAATAATGGTTTTATAAGTTATCGTATACAGACAGACACGAGCATGGGACGAGAAGCTCCGTTGTCTACTTCGCGCCTCGTCTCGTCAAAATACAGCATGAAATACCAGCTAAGGCAAACTTCGCATCAGTAAAAAATTGGGAATTAAGGGTTAGTGGGGGGGGGGGGGTGTTGTTGTTTTAAACGTATGGTCGGGCGCTCAAGAAAAGAACATAAAGGAAAAAGTAGGAAAAACAAAGAAAACGAAAGGAAGTTACTCAAAGGAGAAAGGGAAGGCCAAGAAAGAAATAAAAGAAAAAAAATAACACACAAAAAAAAACGGGGGCGGAAAAAAGGGGGGGAGAAACAGCGTGGTAAGAGAAGACACACTCCCTAAGGCGTCGACCTGAACAGGTGTGCAAACATCGCTAATTAGGTGAAGTCATGTTGTTGTTAATAAGTCATGAAGCCAGCGCTTTTCTTGTGTGCGACGTGGTAGGTGAGGGGGGGGGCAGGGGTGGGGGGGGAGAATTACTAGCCAGCTTGGCAAAGACGGATTAAGACAATTAAGCAGCTACGCCCACGCAATACGAGACACGAGCCTCCTAGGGATCAGACCAGACAAGAGAACTGCCAACGGGTATTTGCTTGGCAGTTTGGGGACCGCAACGAGTAAAGTAGAACTTTCTTCCCGACAATCCGCCCTCCCCCCCTCCCGTTCTTTCTCTCAATGGAGGTCCAGCCTCCCCCACTTTCGCTAATCTCCACGGCGATTTCGAAAACAATTTTTGTTGCCCCTTATTTGTGCCTGCTTATTTTTCACCCCCCCCCCCCCACCAACACATGAAAACGTAAAAGCCATGCGACGACATAAAGTTGAATGTTTCAATTGTTTATATAAAGACACACCTGTCGTAGCACACGGGACAAATTTGTTTGATTTAAATCACTGAATCATTAGTTTAAAGGGGGATTGCCACTATGACAGGTTGCAGCATCTATAGCCATTTACTGCTATCTAGTTCTGTCTAGCTCTTACTTTCAACAAACGAAGGAACAAACTACATTTCTTTTTATGAAACAAACAAGCCGCGTGCATCCTTAATTACTGAGTGTAAAGTTGGTGCGTACAAGTGCACGAGGGAGCAAGCGGTAAAATGTAAGCCAAACGAAATCACTGGCGCTTTTTTTTACTAGCCATCGAGGGTTTCGAAAATCAGATTTTGAACCGCTAGATGGGCGCCATCGAGTGACGGTGATATCTTTAACCTCGACTGCTTGTTGCTACCTGGTGCACGTGGACGCACCAACCTTACATCAATAATTAAAGAGGCACGCGGCTTGCTTGTTGTTGTAAAAAGAAATTTCTTTGTATATTCCTTCGCCTGTTGAAATCAAGTGCTACATAGAACTAAATAATGGTAGACGGCGCTGGATGTTGCAGACTTGTCGTTCGGTGATTAAGCACCATTAAATCAAACTGTTTATTTCATGAGTTTGCTCAAATTAATTCCCCCCAAAATATCAATTCAGCGATAAAATAAATCACTGCAGTGTGTAGCTCAGCTGGAATGCTCAAAGGTAAAGCCCCACTGGTGTAGGTGATGGTTATTCCCTTCCCTCACCGACAACCAGCAGCTCCCAGTGATCAGTTTCAGTTTCGGATTCAGTTTCTTTCACCCCAACACAAAAACAGAGCGAACTGTGTCTGCGACGGCGAATCCAAGAATGTCAGTAGCAGACCGTAAAAACGATCCCATCTGGGTGGGAGTCTGAGTAAGAGTGACGCAAAATAGTTCTGGATTGTTCGATGTTCAAATGTTTATTAAGTAAATGATGCCTTTGTTACTTGTCTGTCGGGAAAGATCAGACTTACTATAGTGTCCGCGGCCTATCTTGAGTTCTCCGCAGAACGAACACAGATAATCAATTGTATGTTTTCTGTAGAAGAGTGCCTTGTTGATATCCAAGATGGTTACAAAAACAATGGCGGCCATCGATTAAAGCCACCCCCTCCAGGAAGATGTAGCCGGTCATAAAATACTTGCAGGACTCAAGATACACCGCGCACATAATAAATATTATAGCCTACACATACGCCATGATTGTGGCAGATCAGCAAATCTGTGGAATCTTCATTTTCCCTACTTAGACTGCTATACTAACTGTATTTCTACTGTTACTTACTATGAATATTACACGAACTTGAACTAAAACAGAAAAACCATCAAAATCGGGCAAAATAAACTGCCTTAACCATGAGTCTGCTTGCTGCACAAATTATAAATTCACACAAAGTACACATACAGCCGCTCACACACTGGAATTGGAGTTCAAATTATAATTCGTTGCTTTCAAGTGAACCTCTAAGCCGTTTTTATTCGTATACCTTCACAACTGTGAGTATTGGGATACGAGCTTTAATGTTTTTTTTCTCTCTATTCCCTCACTTTTTCCTGTCCTTTTGTACATCTGTGCTAGACACTAAGCCTGAGTTAGCGTAGAAGAAATTTTCAATGTAAATATAAATACGGGTACATGGGCAATACGGAACTGGCACTACGAAATAGGACATCTGGGCATTCGAGAAACGTACTTTGTTGTATGTTACATTTGTCGCTTGGTTGTTCCAGGTTGTTAGTTTGATTTGAGTTAAAAGTAATGAGGAAATTGCTTCATTCTCCACCTCTTTTTTTGAGCCAAATGTTTTACTACCTTCTATTGCCTACTAGAGTCGAGTTTTTCACACAGATGGTTTTCTCCGTTTGTTAGACTCGGGCCTAGCAGAAAATACCTTGTTGATATCATTAAGTGTTGAGTCTGGCCTGTGTCCTCCCTCTCTTTGGTGCCTGCAAGGTGCACTGCCAAACAGCGAAGAATGTAAAACGAAAACTCGTTTATCGGGTATCGTTTTTTTTTTCAAACGCCACACCCTTACGTTACGACTGCAACCGAAAAACAGGGAGGGGGCTGCTTATTTGCGTGCATCTCCAACACTACGTTTGTACTCGTTGCCATGTTTGGGCTCGCTTGTGCATGCAAGGTGCACCTATGATAGTCAAAACAGGCGATATTCGAAGCAGACCAAGTCATTCTCTTAACGTGCCGACTCTATCGACTTCTTTGAAGAGAGGGGGGAGTAAGGCAACACTCGATATGAATTTCTATAATTTGTCACAGACTGTACTATACAATAAAATACACCTCACTACGATCCAAAATCACGTTGCCCCAAATCTGTATTAAGATCACCTTTGGTTCAAAAGGTATCGTAAATTCATATTTGGGCTCTTAACCACGCAGTTCAAGGCTAAGATCCATATCTGCAACTACATGCATTTTTTTTTTTTTTCCCAATCCGTTCCGACACCGATGTCTATGTTGGTCAGTCTTCAGAAATTTGGAAATAGAGTTCGTGATTCCATTGGTGCTGGTAAGCTTAGCTTTTGACGCGCACTCATCCTGATGCCATGATACCAGAAGGAGAAAGGGACAATTTTGCTAGGTAAATTCCATCTGCCACAATCGACACGAGCACGATACATCACAGGGCCCTTCTCTTCCCGAAAAATGCCGTGGGTGGAAGAAGCCTGACTCGAAACCAGTACCTCTGGCATATGAGACAGCCACGCTAACCATCACGCTATCTTGCCCCTAGGCCTTTTCAGGCAATCAGCCAATCAACACAGCCAAATGAATGCAATGCTGACCAGTCACCTCCCACATAATTTTTATCCATTTCGGAGATTTTATCACCGCCATCACGCAAGAAAACAAGAATAAATATATTCTCTTCTGGATCTTTTCAAACCCAACTACAGCTTTATTGTATGTGCGCTGTATCTTCAGTCCTGGAAGTATTTTGTGAGCGGCTACATCTTCCTGGATGGGGTGGCTTTAATCGATGGCCGCCATTGTTTTTGTAACCAACTTGGATATCAACAAGGCACTCTGCTACTGAAAACGTGCAATCGCTTATCTGTGTTCGTTCTGCGGAGAACTCAAGATAGGCCGCGGACACTATAGTACACACGGGGTACTCCATTGCGCGCAGGCAACGAATACGAGGGGGTGCGGGATTCACGTTGGAAACACGGGAAGAACCGAGACAGCTTGTTGGAACCACCACCTATTCTTCCCTTACGACCAAGGCCTGGATTCCATTCTTTATTGATTCAGTCCCTGATTGAACGTACCTTAATCAACACATAAAACCTTGGCGCACGTCGAATCAACTTCGATGCTTCTGCACGAGAAACTTCCTTTCCCCCCACCAAGTCACTCACCGTGCCCCGCACGTCACTGCTTAGCGCCCTACAAATGCTGCTGAATTTATCACTGAAAATCAATGCTCAGGCAAGCGTTACAAAATTCACAGTTAAATTGAAGTAGCCTGCAAGGGCGGATGACCTTGCGATGCCGTCGCCCAGCAGTTGCGTCACACAACATAACATCTACATAACATAACATATAATAGGTTACGGATGAAAGTAGAAGCGACTGCGCATGTGAGACAGTTTCGTCACGCACGTTCTGAGAATGGAAGGAGTGGTGGAGAGATACACAATTGGAGCAATACTACGTCGTAGTTAGTATATAAAAACAAAAAGGAGCTACAATGGGTGTCATGAGATTTCCTGTGATGTTCCGGGATGCCTAATAAACAACGTAACAAACGTAACTAAGCATTACCTTAAAAAAAACGAAATTCTTCCAACAGCAAGTGAAGATTAAACAGCAATTAAAGGTCACCCACAACCGACTATCCCACCCGATTATGGCACCGATTGATCCATTATTAACATACACGGTACCGACCTAACATGGTTAGACCCTGAAAAAGCCCCAGTTAAGGTCAGAAGCTTACGATAGTTAACAGCAAATGTATGGCAAATACAGCAAACACAAAAAATTCACAAACGTGATCAGATGGAAACCTATTTCTGCAACCTGTGGTAACAACGGAAAATAACGAAGTGGCTAGCGTTCCTGACCAGGTCCGATCCTTTGTGGATGGATGCCTGGCACCCAAACATTGCAAATTTTGTTCATGTTTTATTTGCGGATGTATCTATATTACTAGTCGATCAGTGATCGCTACTATTTTGCATTCATCTCCATAAACCAGCCGAAGTTTTCCAAGGTAGTCGGTGATCTTGGATTTTGTTTGGTAGAAATTTGTCGGTGGATCTTGGATTTCGCGGTAGAAATTTCTCGGATTTCGGATTTGGATTTCTTGGAGATCTTGGATTTCACGGTATTGTCCCCAAGTTGTTTTTGCAATGTTTTAAGTCTCATTGCCCAATTTAGTATTACTTACGAGAAGAGCCCCCAGCACACCTGTTCGTTTTTTTTTTTTGTCTGAGGGGTCGACTTATTTTCTGATGATTAAAACCAATCTAGTCCAATGTTTTCTACTATGAAAAGCGTGCAATTTTCTGCAGACTTCTGCACGTCTCACACTTACCTAAGCCTTGATTTGGCTCATTCAAATAAAAACAAACTGAATACACGGCTTCAGGAAACCATAATAACAAAAATTTAATCAAGTACCTTTTCTTAGTTAAATTGCGGTTGGTGTCGTTCTGTGCGGAGTTGATGATGTGTCGGATTTGGTGATGGATCAGAAATGACAGTAGGCAGCAATCTTTAAACTGAAAATGGCGCACCTGAAAGTGCCAACTTTCCAACATTAAGAAGTATGCTTCAATTGGAATGAACTGATAAGGGTCTTTAAAATAAGCAGCAAAATGATAGCCATCGGTTCTTTGTTTTATGAAAAAATCAGGCATATTCACATTATTGATAACTTACAATGAGTTATCCATAACGTTCCTTCATCAACAACGAGTTATCCGCCAAAGAGTGATGCTTCGTCCTCAGCAATGAAGAGTTATCCTCCAAAGAGTTATGCTTCGTCCTCAACAATG
>JAHWFP010222771.1:32411-48895 GCA_023313725.1 Lithobius niger | reverse complement strand
CCGTTATTTACGCCAATGGCAACAATTTTCAACCAAATGACGCACAACAGACTACTTTTGGCTTCCAACAAAAAAATGAGGGAGAGCAAAAGCGACTTAACATTTCATTGAAAAAAATTCAGTAAAACACAAATAAAACCGAAATACATTGCCCAAGACTTCCAGTTGCAATAGTTATGCAACAACTGCACCATCCATACCATCATATCATCCAAGCCATCCTATCATAAAATCTGTACGAAAACATGTGCAGATGGCGTCCCGATGGCCGTATCCACAACTATACTCGCACCATAATAGCTGTTTGTAATTTACGTTTATGGCCGCCAATTTTCACTACGCCATTACTCCACCCTCCTACCCTCCCCACTCATCTTTAATCGTTACCTACCTACCAATAAACAGCAAATGTATCTATATCCACCATTACGTGTCTGTATCTGGTACGATAGCCTACATCAGTAAACTCTAAGCGAAAGCCAATTCTTCTTCCAGGCTGAAGTGCTTAAGTCATTACTAAGAAACAGGTAATTTACACTCTGTACTATAACCAACGGGATAAAGGTAATATCGGTCCGGTCCCTCCAGCCCCCTCCAACCACATGCTCGGGAACACCCCAATAGTGTGTTGTCATCCTACCAGGGAGCGCGGACTTGTATCGACAGACACGGAGTTATGTTAACTCTGGAATTTTCTTAAATACTGACCCCCTGTGTGGACCCGGAATTACAGTAACTCCGGTTTCTTAATTTGCTTTAAAAGTGTTTGAAATAATCCGGAATTGTGGTAACACGGAGTTACCCTCACTCTTGTCTAATTTGACATTAATATGGTTGCGGTTTCTGGTGTTGTATGTATAGCTGCAGCGAGCACGGTAGCGCGAGCAAGGCAAGGATGTTATTTATGGCAATTTCGTCATACTACAATTTCGGACTGTTTCAGACACTTTTAAAGCAAATTATGGATCCGGAGTTACTGTGATTCCGGGTCCACACAGGGGTCAGTATTTAAGAAAACTCCGAAATTAACATAGCTCCGTGTCGGTACTGTCCTGGCGCCCCTTCTACTAGATGTACAGTACTCTCTAAACTTGATCAGGGTTCAGAGAATATTTAAATTCTTTATTTCCCTGACATTTCCAGGTGTGATCCAATGGCAATTTGCAGGTGTTTTACAACTAATTTAGTTCGGGCAATAGCCACTGTGGCTGATTTTTTTTTTATAATTTCTGAGAAAAGAATCCAACATCTCACAAAACAGTTGTTTAAAGAGACTAGACTGTCCAATTGGAACGAACATATTTTCATCACAGATTTTCATCACACTACAACTTTCTTCATATATAAAAGTTATTATGAAAAAAGTTGAACATTGTGAAAAATTTGCTTCTGAAAATTTAGATCAAACCCAAAGGCATTTCAGAGATTTTAAAAATTTTCCCTGTCTTTTCCCTGATTTTCAACAAAAATCTTGCTTTCTCTGTAATTTCATTGAAATTTTGGCCCTATTTTCATTTTCCCTGAGATTTACAGTTTTTCAAGGTTTTGTCTGAACTGTTGATATAGAACGGTCAAGCGTCATCATTTGGGAAACATAAAACTATTTGTGGGGATGAATTGTTTTGGGAAC
Organism: Lithobius niger; assembly: GCA_023313725.1. Taxonomy (NCBI): domain Eukaryota; kingdom Metazoa; phylum Arthropoda; class Chilopoda; order Lithobiomorpha; family Lithobiidae; genus Lithobius; species Lithobius niger. The sequence goes on along the minus strand of JAHWFP010222771.1, from coordinate 47,265 downwards.
ATTCAATTATCATACTGCTGCGATTTCGTTCATCCGTGCAGCACGATATTTTCTGAGACAACCCATATTTAAAATCCGCTGAATAGGTTTTAACCCAAGATAGGTACGAAAAAACACCACTCATGCTTATGATAATTCCAAGCGTGCAGCACCCGTATGCAACAGGGTTCTACGAGCCTGGAGCAGTGAAGCAGATGGCATTTTCAAGCCAAGGCCGACTGAGGTAGAACTCCCGTGTTTTGCTTCCTTACTCAACGCCGATTCACGCGCGTGTCGAAAATTTGACGCCTTTTAGCATAGCTTTGATAAAATAAGATTCTAGCGATATTGAATCAACTTGTGTGAATCCGGGAAGCGAAACCCAAAGTTTCACTCTCAGACGATCTTGTGCGTAGGGATGGCATATGAAGCGAGAGGCTACAGAGTACAATACGTATAACAAAAGGAGTGAAAACAGCCAGAAGTCATACCGTCGAACAGTCCATACCTGTACTGAGCGTTATTACATTTTACGTTTACGCGCTATTATCATCACTGGAACTCGCACTCAACGTCTTTGTTGTTAACTTGTCTCACGTTCGAAGCGATCATTTGTGCCACTACATTGTCCAGAGCGATTTGAGAAGCGGATTAGCGTTAAGGTAAGAGCCCAAGCCATTACCGGAAGTTGACTGGGATTAGCAAAAACTGAAAATCTTCTCAGGTCGCTCTGGACAACAACTATGAGGGGGGGGGGGATTGAGGCTTAATGGCGCGTCGACAGCTAGGTCATTAGCAACAACTATGAGACAAGTTAACAGTAAAAGACATTCAACGCGACTTCCAGTGATGATAATAGTGATTATACACATGTATGGTACTCGGTACCCATACAGCGCGTGAGTGCCGACGAGTCCCTTTTGACATTTGCTAAATCCAACGGACGTGTATGCATGTATTAGTTTCTGATCTAATGCTCCAACTGCTATTCAAGTGACCATCACAATCGACTTGTTGCAAAACAATTATAGATGACAATTCGTTCCCCCGCCCGGGCGGGGCCCGCCCCGGCGGGGGGGGGGGGGTGTGAAGAGGAAGAGAGGGGTGTACGGATAAATAGTAGTAGCCGCTGGTTGTTATGACAACAGGACACTTAATGACGTATCATTAGATGCCGATGTGGTAGCAGGAAGAAGAGGCACGTAGAAAAGTCCAAAAGAAAAAACGGATGAAAAAACCGTCCACCTTCAACGGAGGGGGGGAAAAGTATCGGTGTAGCAGCCAAGCCGAAGCCGACACACAATTCGATGTAGCCGTAATAAAGCGGCGATAAAAATGTCACCGATATTTATAGGCTGCCGGAGCCGTTACCGCTGCAACCATCACCGTTTGCTGAAAGCGTCGCCGAATACTCCTCCCCAATCTATAGCAGTCGGAAATTAAACCAGAGGAAAATTTTCCCTCGGCTGAAAGCGTTGTTGTTAACGTTTGGTTACGATGGGAAATTTGGAGTTGGGGAATGGGGCGAGGGGGGGGGGGGGGATGGCCCTGCCTGGAGAACAGGGTTGCGTGCTGAAAGCCGGATTATAAAAAGCTGGATTCGTGAACCACGAAAAAGGATGGAAGAAATCTGACAGAAGGGAAACGTGGGCTGAGAGGGTTTTAAAATCACTCTTGCTGTGGTGGTCATCGTGGCTGAGCGGGGAGAGAGCTCAGTCTGGTTGCTGGAAGGCTTGCGCATCTGAAAAGGAGGCCTTGGCAAAATCCCCGCCAGGACTGCCGGCCAGTGTAGCGTGTGAGGCTACCATGCTCCTTCAGCGGCTATGGGAACTGTGCCAGCCAATTCTGGACAATCTTTCAGCCCCAACCATGATCGGAGGTTTCCCGGTTCAAATCTCCGGGTTGGCTCCACCCTTTACCAGATATCTCTTCTCTCAAAAAAGGCTGGTAATGTTCAAAATTGAGCCAGTTCAGCCAAATAAGCATTAAATTGCTCAAAGAATTTAATTACAGAGTAAATTAAAAAAAACCCAGATACGAACTGGTAACTTGTCGAAAAACGGCTTTCAACCATCGCGCATCCGTCAGTAGCTTCCGTTACCGGATTGCAGAAGAGCTACTCGCGAACTGTTTGTCATGCGTCATTTGTATTGATGGAGATGACCAGAGTAGAATATGTAGGTAATGCCACTCTGATCTCTGGTAACGGTAAAGATTTGGATGAAATTAGTACCTGCTTTGAACGATTTACCACCAGAGGGCACTGTCGTCAAGTAACAGGAAGCGCAAAGCGTCATGGGAATTGATAACTATTTGGCATCACTAAAACAAATTGACCACGATAAGAATACAAACGCTCAAAAACCATCGCATGTCGGATTAGGATATTCAAATAATTTTAAAATAGGTCAGAACTTCCGCTTTGAAGAACTTCCGATATGGCTGCCACCATCGAACATGGTGAGCAAATTTAGCCTCAGTTACTCAAAAATCTTGGAGAAACTTAGGTCCGACGATTAGGGTAAGTCAGGCACAGCAGCTACAGTTAAACTGTGATACTGTTTGCAAAATTTATCCTAGCACAGACAAAACTTTGAACTAATTTTCCAGAAGCTGTTCGATTTTATAAATTGATGTCTGCATCGCTTTTAAGATGTTCAGCGTTTTCACTTTTGTGGCAACCTGCAAGAGTGATTACGACAGGAGTGGATAATGTATTTCTCACGAATCTCATTCAGACGAGAGCAGAGACGAGAACGGTGGGCACCAGCTGGTGTCCGCCATGTTTCTTCTGTTTTTAAAATTGTTGTTTTAAACTGAAATTGCTGTTAAGAACTTCATAGGGCGTCACAATAATTTTGTAAATAAAATAAATAAATAAATAATAGGAATGGCCTCTCGCTAATCTCATTCAGACGAGAACAGGAAGTTAGCTATCGCCATGTTGGCGTTACCAGCGTCGGCCAAGCACCAGAAGCAATGCTGACTGCAAAGGTTTCGAATGCATTGTTTCTAGTTCAGCTGCAGCCCCCGGATGTAAAGAAGTGGCACCACTGAGCGCTACATTTTTTTTTGCCCCGCACTATCTTCTCCAAGGCCTGCTGAGATAGAATCAAACTGAATTGCATTGAAAACATCGTCAATGAACCCATATCTCACTCGGCCCTATCTTCCAGACCATAGATATAGTATGTTTAAGACCCAAAACAGTCATCTTTATCACTTCAAGTATTTTTAATCAAGCTATCGCTGCTGAGGCACGCATTTCGTGTTTACGTTTTCACACCGTCCTTACGGCACCCTCCTCTGCGCCAGTTCCGGTGCCAGTCCTTCATGCAAACGCCGCCACCCGTATTCCCCCATTCCGGCGCATTATCAGCCTATTTCCGCTGTCTCTGCTTTTCTGTTTGCTTTTGCTCTATCTCGCCGCTAGTTAGCGCTGCCTGCCGACGCTGACTACCGTGTCGCTAGGCCCAAGGCAAAATTACACGCAGTTCCTTAATTGCAGCTGCTCGATGCGGCGACGATAGTTTCCATGGTTTCGCTCGCCCGCCCGCCCGCGCACCAAGACCCAGCACAGTTCGTGACGCAGTTCGGTTTCCAAATCCCGCATGGCACGAACACCTAGAGCTCGAGCGCGCCAGCGACGAGTTCAATGCCTCGTTAACGGTCGCCATGCTTGGATAAATTTGGGGAAATATATTGACACGATGCCTCTTATTCGATTTAAGTGTGCTTCGAAAACTTTACCCATTTTGTTTCCGCTTCGTGCATCCAGAGATAAGTTCTATGCTAATTTCTAACGGAAGCAAAATTAGTTACAAATTCAAGGTCCAATGAGAGACAAACTCGTACAGGCAAAAGGCGGCAGCGATCAATTTTAGGGGCGTTAAAGGCGGGTTGCCACCAAACGAGAATTTGTAGCATCTAACGATATATATGCTCGCTCCAAGGAAAGGAATGCATAAAGAAATATATTTTAATACAACAAACCAGCCACGTGCCTCCTTAATTATTAAATACAAATTTGGTACGCCCTCGTGCACCTGGGAACAACCTGTAAAGGTTAATGATAGGGGGGAGGGTGTGGGGGAAATCCGACATTATACTTATGTGCAGTATTTTGATCTGCTGGTTTCCCATCGCAAACCTAACAAGTAAACGACATGACACGAGCCTTAATAAAACAAAAACTACACGATTGTTACGACTGAAAAGTACAGACCGGAAGCCGCTATGTTTTGCTGCGTTCTCTTAACCCAACCCAATCCAACTTGACTCTCATACAACTCGTTCGATAACGCCTGATTAATTTATAAAATCAAAGGCTTTATTTTAATAATAAAACTCCAGAGCTTATTCAGCCACAAAATTTGTTTTATCGAGATGGCTTTGGTTATCGAGATTTTTTTTTTATCTCGATACCTGGCTGACAAGCGTTATACAGTAAGGAAGCTGTCCGCAATACATCACCTATTAGGAAGACATTTCCACTGTACCAAATGGAAATGTCGAATTGGTTCTTAACATAGTATACAACATATGTTATGCCAAATTAATTCAATATCACATAATTTAATTAATGCAGAGTAGAAATAAAATAATAATAATTAGGAAAGAAATTAAATTTTGCATAATTAATAATGATACAAAGCTCGTTTGATGGTACACTTAAAGACAGTTCTTCTGTTCTGAATATTTCTGATTTCTATTAGAGGTAAACAAAATTGAAAAGCTAGATTTGGGGTTAATTGTCTCAAGGATCCTAACATGTTGCTGTTAATGGAATTATTATTATTACTTTTCTAAATGCCGTTTGCTTTATAACATGGTTACTTTTGCGTAATTTTTTTTTTTATTTATTCATGGATTATACCAAGAATTTATAGGGCTGGGGAGAAGAATTCGTGACTGAGACCCATACTGAGACGTCTTAGATCCATTCCAATTAGTTCTGTCTAAGTTTACAGAGGGCGCCATGAGTTTTATGTGGGAATTTCTACTCCGATTTCAACCTAAAACTAAACTAAACTAAACGAAACTAGCTTGTATTTAATTATTATTTAGTTTAGTTGTAATTTAGTTTGCTGTAGATTTTTGGCTGAAAAAATTAGCAAAAATTACCAGTTGGAATGCATGGCGCCCTCTGAAAACTCGGATGGAACTAATTGGAACGGATCTAGTCGTTTCAATAGGGACTTTTTAGAGTTACAAATTCTCCTCCACCCAACCCTATAAATTCTTCATTATACTAATTGACAGTTATTCTATTGTTAAAGGTAAAAGGGGAGTAAATTAGTCATGGATAGGCCTATTAGTTACATGGGTAGTTTTCGTTTAAGTATCGCCTTATACAAGCACTTTTAAGAGCTTAAAGCTGTTTTCGGAGAAATCATTTGTTTTAATGTAAGCAATGGCTTCATTGTGTTGTCTATAACTTCAACAGCTTTTAATTACGTGTAACTGGAATACACAATATTGTGAACCGCCCCACTGTCCCTCGAAACATATAGGCTGAAGTGTGTTATATTAGCGCCGTTAGTTCCGTCCTCCTCCCACGTTTGATCAAGATCTCACGCCGTTCCCCCCTCAGTGAGGCGGCGCTACGCTCGGGATCCCGGCGGCAGTCAGTAGCCAAACAAGGCCTCGATAACGGATAAACAAAGAGAGTGCATTAATAAGACGGGACACTCAGGAGGCAAGGCAGCGCCAGTAAAGACCTTCGGGGCCGCCAGGGCGCGTCAGTTGACGGTGATGCGGAGCGACGGGGCTTGCCTACGGATACGGGGCCCAAGCTTAAAATAATTAACGAGTCGGTACACAACCAGTATAGTCAAAGCCGATGGAAAGAGAGAGAGAGAGATAGAAAAGAAAGTGGGCGATGGAGAGCGAGAAAGAGCGGTTCCCGAAACGCTACCTCAGCACACATGGGTGAAGTTTCGCTTAATTTAATCGCCGGTGCAGCCGACATTTTCGGGCGAGAAGAGGAGGAAGACAACACCGGAGCGCCTTAAGGAAGAATTTTCTCACGAAGCGAAACTGAAACCCAACACTCCGTTAAGGAAGCAACGTCTCCTTTCTTTCCGCAAAACGCGTTAGCGGAAGCAGACTGCCGAGCGCAAATGAGCCAACTTGAGTCTGATTGGCTGGGATGACCACTCCGGAAATAGAGACCTCTTTTAAGACTTGTGGCCAATTTTTTTTTGTTATTATTAAAAATTAAGAATTACAAGAATCTGGAAGCAAATGTTTGAATTTAAAACAAACCGTGGACGAAGTGTGGCAAAGTGGGGATTACGGTGGCTGCATTTACTTGATTACAAAACGAAGTAAAGCCATAGATTAGCCAGTTATCTAGATGTCGCACCTTACCTCTTCCATGCCTGGCGATAGCTGTGGCTACTATAATGTAATATAATAATAATTTGTCACTATAGCAACAGGTCCGGCAAGGACCCTGAGATCGCTAACAGCCAGCCTCAAATACAAACAGAAGACAATCATATGTAATGAAAGAGATTGGCTGGCAAGGGAGGTGAGGGGATTAGGTATGGGTCACGAATGCCTTACCAACAAGGTTAGACCTGCCAGGGACTCTTAAGGTCCCCGATGGCATCGCCAAACTTGTTGGACATGTGAGGTCGGCCCAAGTAAAAAATAAAAGGCAGATGAACAAATGAGATGGTTAAAAAGCATCGCTAAAACAAAGTATAAGTACTAAAAACAAAAGCATCCCCAAAATGAAAATTGTCACCGCCTAAAAATGAATAAATAAAAAAAAGAAAACACTTTGTTGAAATAGCAACAGGCCAGGCAAGGACCAGGCGAGGGTCACTAACAGGCAGCCAAAGTTTAATGGGGCGGGAGCAGACATATGAAGAGCGTAATTATATGCAAGATTGCATAATTCAAAAATGGAAACCAAATAGGCTCTCTCACTACCACCGATTGAAAAGAGAATGTAAATACCATGGGGCCATCGAGCAGCAGCGATATTGTTAATCTTTACAGTTGCTCCCAGGTGCACAAGGACTAACCAAACTTTCACTCAATAATTAAGGAGATCGTGGCTTGTTTGTTTCGTTAAAAGAAATGGCGTTGTGCATTCCTTCGCTTGGTGCAAGAAACTGCTAGATAGCGCTAGATATTGCCAGATTCTGCAGACTTTCAATGGCTGATAGTGCCACTTTAATGATTGTGTTCATTTCTGTTGTAAATTTATTATAAAACTAAATAGGGGGGAAATGTTCACGCTGTAAAACAATGTATGCATGCATTGTTTGTATTTGTACGTTTTTAACATTTTTTAAAAATTGTATGGCTGCGCACAGACGCGTCTGTGTTAACTTACTTTACACAACTATCACCACACAAAGAAACTAGTTTCATGGTTTAAACTCCACGTCCACTCAAGCCTTTGCAGTTTCTCAGCTAAGCTGATAATTTAGGGTATCCAAGATGGACAAACAGGATCCCTGTGTAAGACTTCTGCGAGTCTTCACGCCTGCATACAACGTTAAAATGTGCATCACCTATACCTATTGTAAGACTCGCTATCCGTCTGTGCGTTAACATTAGTCGGACACATTCACCCCCAGAAAGTACTGTGTTGTATGAAGAAAAGCCTGTTTTTGATTATTGTTGCGTCGCAAGTAAGGTTTTCACACGTTCTCCAGTACCATCTTCGTGTTTCCACCGAATTTCGAGAAGGAGGTTCAAAATAAGTATTCCGGCTCGCTGAAAACGCTGTGCTCTGGACGGTCCACAACTCTATGTAACCAGCACACCCAACACACCGACTTGTGTACTGGCATCACAACTTGTGTAGCAACAGAACACACTCTTCTGCACACAGCGTGTGTACCTCCGCTATGTGTTGGCTGTACTGGTACACAGAGTTATGTTGTGTACGGTCCAGTGATTCCACTTTTCACTGACAGAATTTCCCCAAGTAAAGACAGAATTTCCCTTTTTTTTCCCTATGCAAAAAAAATTCCCTTTTTTCTTCCCTTATTTAAGTTCCTTTCATTATACACCACTAATTTTTAACATTTCTCGAGCTTAAAAAAGGTTACGGGCCTATTCTATTGCCGGTAAATTAAAAATAAAACTCTAAACAACTACGTATCTTATTAGACCTAGACCTCCAGCAGTTCCTGTTAGAAGTGAAAGAGATGGATGGAACTGTAAAAATTCCTACTGCCAAAATTTTCGTGATTTTAGCCTTAATACCAGACGAGAAATCAACACTAACTAAATTGTAAATTGAGGTTGTGAAAGATGGGGTTAGGTTAGGGTTTAAAATGTTAACACGCGTTTGTTGGGAACAGACGATTGTGGGCTTACGAAAGTTTCGAGAAAGTAGGTTTAGTGGAGAGAAGATCGAGAGTCACTAGAGAAAAGCGCAATTTGTAAATAAACACCGATTTCCCCCCCCCCCCCCTTTGGTCCTGTTTAATATTTGTTTTCCGTTTGAAGATCATTTTTCCCCTAAAAAGAGGAAAATTCGGTCAGAACACACCGCCTTTCAGGGAGTGTCAACAAAATCTTGAAAAGAATGTTTATGACCCTGCTACCCATATAGTTCGATGCTGGCCTCGGCCGGCTTCTGGCATTTTCGGGAGAAGGGGCGTGTGATGTCTCGTGCTCGTGTAGAATGTGGCATGTCAAAGATCCTGCGTTTTCCGCTTGGATTGTCCCTCTCGTCATCTGCCTCAGGGCGCTTTAGTTAAAACACGAGTAAAGTAAAGTAAATGTTCTATGTCTCGTTCAGTGATGACCTCTTGCTGATAATTACGGAAAGAATGGCCTTAATACGATCACGGAGAACCTACGTTCAAATTAAAAATTTAAGCGAAAAATACCGCTTGTGCTAGGATTGGACCAATCAAACTGCTTTTGTCAAGCAGCAGCTTTGAAACGACCTGGAGGCGAGGAAGGAGGTTCGTTTCTTCAAACCAAAGCCGACAGCGGATCTGACAACGGGTTGTCGTGCGAGCTGGTTGTTGACATCTGTTACCATTCAGGCGAAGGAAGATTCTGTAGATGTCAAACCACTCGCTGATACCTCTTTGCAGTAAGGGTTGTCAATCCTAGGAACTCTCTTCCTGCAATGGTGGTTTAGACTCCTATGGTGGGCTCGCTTTGACGTCTGCCGGTGTAACAGGCTCAAGTTACATGGCAATTTTCGGGGGAATAGGGATACTTAGAAATTTGGAAGCACTCACTCGTGCAAACGACATTGAGTCAAGCTTCCTGCAAGAGCCTAATCAGTTGAGTAATTTGGCCTCGGAATTAGAAACTAATTGGAATACCACCCTTGTGAATTAAGGAACTTGGCCGAAATATGCAGAAGTGTTGTGCCAATGGCCAACCCAGTGACCCCCCACATACCAACAGTAATTCCGGGCCAGATTTATGTGGACTTGAAGGAATGCAAAGTATAGTGCCTCGAGTCAACCTCAGCACAACAAAATAGCGGACCAAAAGGAGAACTAAGACTTCCGGGCAGGGCTGGTTTAAATATAACCAGCCGCAGCACAGGAAGTTAGGTGTTTGAGGTAGAACCCAAGGGACCATGGTTTACAGGTACCCAACTACAACACTTGCAGTAGAGACCCCTAGCTTTGCGGTAGGGAGACCCAGAATTTGCGTGAAAATCCAGTAACGTGTGTTGTCTCAATTTTAAGTGTTGCATTGTATAGGGAAGAGCTGGGGTGTTTCAAACCTTTCATTATTATAAATGAACTGTAGCCTGGAGAAAGGAAGCAAGACTTGCAGCTTTTTTTAAAAATCAAAGTTAACCTTGCAACGTTTACAACGATCTGCGTTTAATGAGGTGATAATGAGACAATAACTACATTAAATAAAGCCCCCCGGCCCCCCCCCCCCAAAAAAAGGGACCCCAAATAAAAATAACACGACGTTTCGGTCGCAAATCGAGATCTTCATCAAGTCGAAACAAAGAGGTAATTGTTTTTAACGAAGATCAAATTGCGGGTAAAATCCTATCGACCTTCAACAATCTACTTTAGGCTAAACGAAGCATCCGTGCATCTTTAATTCGGGACACTGCACGAACCAAACTTTTACGACTTTCCCGACTGCGTCATCCAAAGCCTAAAACCTGTCACATGGCACCACGAATGAACGCACGTACGACCCAGCGCCGATCGGAAGATAGGAGAAACAAGACGAACAGAGAAGCCGCACACACACACTGTTCAGATGACCCAAACCGCATTATACGAACCTAACTTACGCGTTAGTTTAACAAAATGTCAAAGTTGAAAGCTACTCAGACCCCCATCCATCGATTAAAAATATCCGAACCGGGCAGACACGCCTGCCTAGTCACACACACACACACACACACACACACACAGTTTGGGCCAAGCTAAGCTAAGCCGAGGTGAGCGATCCAGATTATTAATACGTGCTTGTGCTATAAGTTCTCCGCACCACATGTTTAGGGCCAACCCAAAGCACAGGGTTTTTTTTCCGTTTAAGAGCCGCAAGCGTGACAGGTTATCAATACTTAGCACCACTCTAAACCTGGAGCGGGTTACAACAACTGACGCAATATCGACAACAACCAAATGTAAGCCAGCCTAAACTAACTCCACCCACCGAATTCCGCATAACATTCTGCAATAAGTGGTTAAGTAGGCCGTTTTAGCCCGCTAAATATACCGTTATGATCTTGGGTGCTGCTAACTAGTCCAAACCGTGCCTGACAGCTCGTCTCCCAGCAAGTTGTACGCTCGCCACGTGCTCTGCGGGGTATGGCACGCGGAATGACGTCATCGCCCTTAAAGCTGACGTCACACGCCGGCGAGTTCCCCGTTCAAGAGCGTCATAGTAGGAACCAAAAGACCAAAAAAAATTCCAAAAAAAAAAAACAGTCGCAAATTTTGGCAAGGGATCGAGTCACGATGTATGGCAAAAATTATAGTTCTAAATTAAGAGGCATCGCGCTTTACTTGTCGTGGGCCTCGTGGCTATATTTAGCCCAAATTCTCCGTCATCGTACTCCAGCGCTTTTAAAAATTGTCCCAAATAAAACGTGCGAAAGGCCAAGATACCCCTGACTCCACCCCTCTCCGCGAGCGCGCGTAGGTTGACACACACATCCGCGACAACACACACACACACACACAAACCACAAGAACGCACATTCATCATAAGTCACGCAGACTGTCAGACCGGAAGAAAATAATTTAAATTTGAAGAACAAAAAAAATTATGAAGATTTCGCTCTGTGTGGCCACGCAAGAAGCACCCAATGCGTTAACTTCCGGTATTCGAGATATCAGGTGTGGCATGAACGTGAAGTCACCAACACAATTCAACCATTTATTCCTTCCAACGTTAATACCGAGTCCTGACCCATAAAGCCAGTTGCCAAACTAGTGACCGTTTTTACTTTTGCGGAAAATTACATTAAAATTCACGCTGTGTAAGGTAGAGATGACAATACGACGGTGTAACCTTTTGTACGTTCACAGTCCCATGAAAGTTGTGATATCCACCCAAAACCAAAACTTGTATAAAAAACCGCCAAGTTTACAAAGGGATCGGCCTTTGAAGGTTGTGATATCATTCAACCAGAGAAAAAGCGGGCAAGGTTAATCCTATTAGTCAAGTTAATCGCACTGAATAATACTTTGGACGTTCTTGAAAACTCGAAGATTGCTACCGCGAGTAGCAATGTTCTGTAGGTTTAATTTAACTTTCGAACTATCAGTCGGTGCGATTAACTTGGATAATAAGATTAACCTTGGCGGTGTTTTCCTGGTTCAATGATCGACGAAATTTTGTTATCGCGGTATTATTGAATTATTGATTATCGTGTCACCCCTTGTTGACACGATGTTTTAAAGAGTGACAAGTTTCGGTTCCTCAAACCAAGACCAACTGGATAGAAATTGCGAGTTTTGCCTCCCGGATCCCCTACCGGTTCCAGTCCAGTTCTCGCACAGGCTGGTGGTCAACCCCTATAGGTGCCATGGCTACGGCTGGGATCGCAGAAAACCACTTAAGTTTTCCCACACCTACAACATACAGCCCATTGACTAACTAACACTTTCACGTAATAAGTATTATGCTGGACGTTAGCCGTGTCACCGTCAACGCTGTAGTGAACTAATTCCCTCTTCCCCCGCTAGGGCGGCGTGCTTGTAAAGCGTGTTATGCGAGAGCGCCGTGGTGTGGCGGTAAGAGGAAGCTAGGGATCACGGGCGATTAAAATTCCTTTGTTGACGAGACTTCAAGCGTAGGAGTGGAAAAGAGGGCAAGAAAAAACGAAGCAAGATGTGGAATATAAACCCCGAAGCCGCAGTCTTCTCGAGACTGTGGGAGGACGAAATTAAGCCTAACGCGCCAAGAATTAAGCCCGGCAAGGCCCCTTCTTCTCGCCCTACACAACGTCTTGTTTTTCCAAAGTCCTCTCCAAAAATTTTATTAGGTGAGGAACCCGCTTCCGAAAGTTATAAAATAACACCGTAAAGTTGAAGCCTGGTGACTTAAGCAAACGAGAGAGTGAGACACACACACAACACAGCGTTCCTGAGAGCCAAGGAGACGGTGAGAAAGAGAGAGGGAGTTAGGGCACAAAGAGCGGACGTCGTAGTAAACGACTCGGTTTTGCCAGCTCGTCACCAGAGGGGGCTAAATCCTCATTGTGATGGCGGCCACGGTATGACCAGACTGCGAACAAGCGGCTCGCATAAACACAACTTAATCGCTTCCCCCTTTTGTTTCAAAATTTGCCCGCGAGTGAAAGTCGGGCTCAATGGGGTTCGGGACCGGGTTTTAATCTCTCGCATTTCGGGGGAGGGGAGGGGTGAAAGGCATAAATGGGCATTAAAGTTAATCCGTAAACATATTTGGCTAATAATGACAAAAGAAAATACACAACCGCCACTTAAAGCCTTAAGAAAGAGCCACTGTAAAAATTGTGATGGATTCTCCGTGACTATGTTCCACGCAGAGTTGCCAAAACAACCTATAGTAACGAAAAATCTTTCTAACAAATCTTTTTTTTATAACTGAAATAAAATGCAAGTGCAAACCTCATTTTATGATGGTGGTCATAAAAAAATAAATAAAAAGTTTCGAAGTACTCGAAGCCAAACGGAAACTAATCTGCTGTTTCGTTGCATTTAGTTAATTAAAACAAAAGGCTGAGGCACAAGCAATGAATTTCTTTTCCATTTTACAATTTGTAATTACCGGGGAATTAATCGTTAATGTACTCCACGCATTTATCCACTGAATTAGGTCGGCCATGTAAACTTAATTTTCTTACTGTTTAAGAAACACTAAGAAAACACTTATTCATGGCTGGAAATATGTGCACACTTAATAAACATACAGTTCTAAGACGCCATTTGCCAGTTATCGCCAGTTCTGGACGGATTAACACTAATTTGAAGAACTGAAAATAAAACTTGATTCTCATTGTAAATTTGTTACGCGCTTTATGTTGTTGCGTTTTGCAATCAGTGAAAACTGACTTTAATCACTGAAAGGGGTTGGTATAAGTAATTTCTTACGTGAATTTCAATTGGTTGTTGGTCTTTTTAATAGACAAGCTGCCCCTTAAAGATACATTCTTCCGGTTGGCTTTCCTGTATGTCTCAGTTTAACAAAATTAGCTCAGACATGCGTGTACAGGGTGGTCTACAAAAAACTGACGACCCTAAATTTGTTAAAGTCCAACTTTTCTAGTTAGCACCCCTCAGAACCTGGAGAGGACAAAAATCTTGCCGTTTCATTGATTTGATTTCTGTCCTCTCCAGGTTCTGAGGGGTGCTAACTAGAAAACTTGGACTTAACAAATTTTGGGTCGTCAGTTTTTTGTGGACCACCGGCTGTATGTTGCAAAGCATTCATTTTCCTATTTTTTTCCCCTCGCAAGAAACGGAATTCCTGCATCCACTCTAACCTATGTAAATGACGCAAAAGCATTGCGCACAGGACGCTCGGAATTTGTGAAAAGGTAGGTCCCTTTAATTTAAAGAAAAAAATTTTAAACCATAAAAAATTTGGCGTAAGTTAATACTTTTTGAAAACGCCAACACATGCAGTACCCTATTAAGGCTGTTATAATAATAATAATAATAATATTTTTTTAAATTAATTTCTTTGAGCCTTAAGTCAGCCGAAGCAACTTAATGCTTGTATGGCTGAACCAGCTATAATAATAATAATAATAAAGAAATTAATTCCGCAAGGAAAGGGCAAGAAATGGGCGAAACACCACTTACATCCTTCCAAAAAAAATACCAAACAAATGCACAGCAATAATATTAAAAAAAAAATTTTAAATACACTAAAAAAAAATAGAGAAAAAAATACTGAAAATATAAAATTGAGACACAAGATTAAAAATAGAAGTCGCAAAATTTCTCAGCTGCATGGTGCAGAGCTGCCTGTTAAAACAGTTTAAGGAAGGTGACATGACAACTTCAGTTGGAAGCTGGTTCCAAATACAGCCAACCCTTGCCAGGAAAAAAAATGACAGTTTTTCTTCGGTGTGTCCCAATTCAGTTCGTAGGGGTGTCACGAAGAGGTCGAAGAGGAATAAGAAGGGGGATCAGGGCCAGAGTGAGTGAGACCCATAAGCAGTTTATAACAACATTTAAGGTCAATTTCGCTAACATCCTTTTTCAGATAAGGGTTCCACACTTCTGAGCCACATTTTAAAGACGGTCGGACAAATGTTTTAAATGCACGAAGCAACATTGACGCAGAGTTATACTCAGTTATTTCATAATTAACGAGATAGAGCAGGACAAAACTATAGAAAAACAGAGATGGCCCTAAAACGTGTCCTCAGGAACACCTCCACGGCTTGTGAATGTTGTTTTGC
>JAHWFP010222771.1:3493-24316 GCA_023313725.1 Lithobius niger | reverse complement strand
AAAAAAGCAGGAATAAAATCACAAAATCATGAATGTGTGGCCTCCAAGCCCCTCCCTCCACCCTCCAACAAAAATAATATTTTAGAATTAAAAGAGAACTTGTCAGTCTTGCTACAAAACTTCAGAACTTTCGTTTGTATTTTTTGTTTGTCACTACTCATTTTTTAGTTTAAAAATAGTCTTATTTTATTCGTGTCAGTCCAGGGTACGGAAAAGGGCTTTTCATTCAGTAAGTAAGAGCTTTGCTTGAAAACATAAGTAAAGAAATTGCAAGCATAAATACCCTCCAGTGCAACAAAGTTATTTAAATATTTTGAATTTGGATTTTTAAAAAAATTGTATTTATTATTGATGGACCTGGCAGATGCAAGCAGGATGTGTGATGGTGACTCCTGGATGTCGATAGTAGTGTGTATGGAAATTGGATAGTGCCAGGAGGTAGAAGTGGTTTCGGCTTCACCAAAACTGAAGCATACGATTCAGCCGAAACCGAAACCGTAACCGAAACCAGTTCATCGGTTTCGGCCGAAACCGAAACTGAGCTATTAACTTCATGGCCGAAACCAGAACCGTAACCGAAACCAGTTCATCGGTTTCGGCCGAAACCGAAACTGAGCTACTAACTTCATGGCCGAAACCAGAACCGTAACCGAAACCGAAAATTTGCTGGTTTCGGTGCCGAAACCAAAACGGAAACCCGGTCGACCTCTACTCTCTACATAAAGGGCATGTCTGTCAATACAATGGCGGCTATATGCCGAATACCGCCCTTTGCCTACCAAAACCCCAAACCAAAACCCCAAACCAAAACAAGTAGCCGTTTGCTTTTTCGGTGTAGCCGTTTTATTAGCAGGTTTTAGCCATACTCCTTGTCGAATTGAAACTGCTTCTGCCATACCAGGTATCAGGATGAGTAATGTATCAATGTTAGCTTTCCTGAACCAAGTGGCCTTTGCTTTTTCGGTCTGTCATGCTAGTTTAGCAAGTTTATTAACAGGTTTAGCCTCTTGTCGAATTGAAACTGCTATACAGCCATACCAGGTATCATAACGAATGTTAAGTTAGTATGTCATGAAACTTAACATTTACTAATAATTACTTGTCCTAATAATACAAGATACATTCAAGGATACATGGGGCTTTTCGTATGTGTCAAATTGCAGGTAGTGTACGTTGTTACTACTAAAGATTACATTGCGTGACCAAAGGTTGTATATGAGAGACAGTACGATTCCATGACGTCATGGAAACGTACTATTACATGCCTTACAGCAAACTGTAAAAAAATGTAAGAATTGATATTGTTATAGTTCACCCACGCTATTGCTGATTGGCATAAACTAATCTGACGGACAACATGCATTTAAGCCAACGACCTCTTAGCTAGCCCTCCAGGTAGCTGGGTCGATGAATGTTACCATGGCAACGGTACTTTCACCATTGCTCTGAGGCTCGTGCTAGGTTCCGGCACTGGGTTCGTGAGGAAGCACATCACGTTCGGAGTCGGTATTTCAGAATTCAAGTTTAGCTTTAAAATGAAAAGAAGCACTTCAAATCCGCGTTGCAATACGCCGTTACGCGCTTTACATACACGAAATTCTTATTCCAGCTGACGGATTTCCAGAAACATGTTTTCCAGGCGTTTCAACGGATTTCGGATGACATTATCAAAAAATTTGCTATTTGCATTTTATGTGCGTTGGGGGATTGGGGAAGAAGTATAGGGGCAAGGGGCCTTGGGAGAAGGTTATGCAGCATGCATAATTTCACGGACGAAAAATAATTGTCGGATTTCTCGTGTTAAGTACTAACCGGAAAGCACAAGCGCTTCTTTAAGGCCTTATTTCGCAGCATGGGGTTGCGCGAAGAGGTGGGATTCGAGGAAGGGGGGGTGTCGGAAAAGCCGTGGCCAACCTAATTAGACTTTTAAAAGTTTCATTGAGAGCCAAGCAACGGGCCTATGCCAAGTGTACGGAGTGCGACGCGAATTTAATTTAGAAGCGGGAGCGGAGTTTGACGGTCCAAATTTGATAGCCCAGCACAAGTTTCCCCTTACTATTACATAGGCCTACGTACGTGGCTCGACGTACCGCCACTCGCTTGTCGTATATATAGACAGATGGAATTACTCCAGTTAGTCCTGCCGCTGAAAAGCTGAACGCCTCAAACGGGTGGCGCCCTCTACTTGAAGGGTGGTTTCGGTGTCAGCGTGGAAGTAGGAGCTAAAATGTTTGCGCGGATAAAATTCCTCATCAAGAATGTTAAAAGTTTGGGCATTTCACCAGGTTTGTTTTCACTCCGATTACCCAGTTGTAAAATAATGCGTAAAAACTTCGTCTGCACGAAGATGCTCTTAATACTCGATGCCAACTGTAAACTTAAGTTTTAAGTTGAAAAAAAACAAAATACTGAAAATTACTTCCAGTGACGCAAAATTGACATGGTTTGGCTTGGCCGAAAATGCCCAGCAGCACAACAGTATTTTATTTGCCTAACAGCAACTTAACTGTAGTGATCCCGGTCTAGAGTGAAGGGGCCGGAGGAAAGGATGGGGAAGTTTTACGGAAAACATGAAAACCAAGTATAATACTAAATTGTTTTTGACGGGACGCGATCAAAATGCATCTTCTCTTATTTTATTTTAAAACAATAGTTGTGTAGTTAAAAAAAATGGCTATACGCCAAAACGATGATTGAGTTCTCGATCTGTAGCCGAGGGACGTTTAAATTATTGTTAGACGATTATTTTTTTTAGGGTGGGGCACACATTTGGGTTTCGCAGCGAACTCATCCAAACTGCCAGCTGGGGTGCTCACAGGGGACATTACGAGGAAGCGGTTCCTCATTGCCATTTTTAGGGGAAGGGCGATTGGGGTGGGGTAGAGGCGAAGTATTCCTCTCCACGCCAGCAACAACAAAAAATCGAATTTCTCCTTACACTCCTCCCTACGTCCGATAGCGTAATCCTACTGCGTAACTGATAGACTAAATCTGGGAGAACTTGGGGAGAAGGTGGAGAGGGAGGGGAGGGATGGGGGGGGGGGGGGGTGAAATAAAAAATGTGTGTGGTGATGGGGAGTATGGAGGGGAACTCTTCGTAACGTTTGTGGACATCTGTGACTGCCAACATTGGGTTAAGCAGGGTTGGGTTTTTTATGTCTAAAACCAGTTTTTGACGTCATATGTCAAAAACCGAGCAAAAGCCGTCGAAAACCCGTCAAAAAGCATCACAAACCAAGGACGGATCCAAGGAAGGGGCCGATGGGGCTGCGGCCCCCTCCATGGCAAATAAACTCGTTTAAATTGCCGAAATTGTTGAAAAAACGTAGTTAAATTACGGCAAAAATGCACGAAAACTTAGAAAAATCTTTGTGCGGCCCCCTCCAAGATTTTTTCTGGATCCACCCTTGTCACAAACCGTCAGAAGGTGCCGAAGTCGAAAAGAAATAAAATCAAGATGGAACTGTTCGAATTTAATCACTATTGTACATAGCAGTTGTAGGAATTACAACTATAAACGAACTCTTCAATTCTTCGTGGTCATCGTGGCTGAGTTGTGAGAGAGCTCAGCCTGGTTGCTGGAGGTTTGCGGATCTGGTCGAACCCCTGGAAAGGGGACCTTGGCGAAGTCCCCGCCAGAACTGCCGGTGAGGGTAGCGTGAGAGGCTACCATGCTCCTTCAGCAGCTATGGGAACTGTTCCGGCCATGCCTTTCGGCCCCTACGATGATCGGAGGTTTCCCGTATCGAATCCCGGGTTGGCACCTCCCTTTACCAGATATTTCTTCTTCTCTAAAAGTCTGGTAATGTTCAAAATTGAGCCTGTTCAGCCATACAAGCATTAAGTTGCTTCAGCTGAATAAATAAAGAAATCACAAGGTAAAGGGTAAATGAAGCAAGCAGTCTGCATTAAAGACTGTCCTTGTGAGGAAACACAATACACTAGTCTGAGAAAGAAAGAAACTTGCATTATTTCTTGTGTGGAGGCCAAGAAGCAAAGTTGCTTTCCCTCCTTGTATGTTTGTTTGTGATCTTTAGGTCACCACTGAGAAGGATTGAACAGCTACTTAGCTCGGCTGGAGCCTGTAGCCAGTACCCGCCCCGGTAGCGCAGTGGTTAGAGCGCCCGGCAAGTAAACGGGATGTCCTGGGTTCGAGTCCCAGTCGGGGCAGTAGTCTTTTCTTTCTTTCTCAGACTAGTGTATTGTGTTTCCTCACAAGGACAGTCTTTAATGCAGACTGCTTGCTTCATTTATTGCTTCAGCTGACTTAAGGCTCAAAGAAATTAATAAAAAAAAATTAATACAAAATAAAAACATCATTCGCTCTTAATTTTAAATATAACAATGGCTTCTTAAACACATGAAATAATTTCGAAGTAATAATTTCGTGAGATAAACCTCACTGTGGGCATGTGGCTTTACAAAATTAGTCAGTTATGTTTCCAGTAAACAGGCTGTAATCATTCATCATAATATACTTATTTACTCATTATTTATTCACATTTTTGTGTGGCTAAATTGAAGTATTTTAATAGTTTTTTGACATATCAAAAACTATGCACATAAAGGGATTTTTAACATGATGCCTAAAACCATAAAAAAAAAAACTGATAAAACCTATCGCATGTCAAAAACTTACCAACTCTTGGTTAAGGTAACGCAACAATTTAACCAAATATGACGCTCCCCCCCCCCCCAATTGTTGTTTATGTGTTTATTTATTTTTCTTATAATTTCTAATGTTTCAAACGCTACGTTAGGCTGGGTCGGTAGCAATTTAACCTCCCCCCCCCTTCCACCTTCATCTCCAGAATGGCACATGAAAAAAAGTATTAGTTGAAAAATTTCTTAAGTCCATACTTTTTTCTAATTTTTTGAAAAAGTAACTTTGAAAAAGAGTTTAGACAGAAATTTTTTAGCTCGTGCGTTTTTTTTTTAAATGATATGGGGACGGAAGGGAAGGTTCGAAATTCAGTTTTAAAATACGAATTAATTTATTTTATATAAACACATGATGACAGATGAGTCAGTTAACAATGACAAGTATCTAGAATTCCTTCTTCCTAGCAAACAATTCGAATAGTTTGTTGTTGGAAAAGTCGCCCCGCTAAAAGCGTCCTGTTGCTTTCACAAAAGCAATTTAGAGCATCTTTTAAATGTAAATATATTTTTTTTCGGGGTGGGGAAGGGGGGGGAGGGTGCGTGATGCCGGGGCCAGGTCGTCCTTCCCATCCTGAAGCGACGACGCTGGATTCGAACTAGCAGCTGACGACCAGTACTAATGGTTGGTAACGCCAACAATACACTTAGATTTAGTAATATACCACAGCCTCCTCGAGGTAAGTATTCTGCTTGATTTTAGCCTAAACACACTTCAACGCGTTATTACACCGTGAAAGTCTCGTTCAGCCGACGTTAACAGCTAACGAGGTAGGTAATTCTTTCATTAGTGAGATTAGCGTCCGGAGCGGAGAAACTGCGAAGATGGCGCATGTCTATATTCTGAGACAACCAACGCTGTAAACTTAAAATTCCTTCACTTTAAAGTGAAAGAATTTTGAGTTTAAAGACGAGCTTTAATAAGTTAAGACACGTTCCCCTCCCCTTTGGCTCAGAATATATACATCCGCCATCTTGGCTGTTTCTCCGCTCCGGACGCTAATCGTACTAATGAAAGATTTACCACTTCGTTAGCTATTTACGTCGACTGAACGAAACTCTCACGTGCTAATACCGTGCTTAAATGGGTTTAGGAATACTTACATCGAGGAGGCTGTGGTGTATTAGTAAATCTAAATGTATTGTTGGTGTAACCAACCCTTAACCGTTGTCGGATACTGGTTCGAAATCCATTAGAAATTTCAGTGAGAATCCCAGTATATAAATGATCTAAAATCAAGGTCAGTCAAAACTTACTGATCATCCTTTGTACACAGTAACGCCAAATGAAGACCCAACATGCAAAACGAGTTAAATAACAAATTTGAAAACATTGAGTTAGATGGCTTTCCATACATTTGTTGTAGAGTGGAACCCACATAACATTTCTCTCTGTGCAAAAAAAAAAAGGTGAAAATTTGCGTTTTGCGGGTCAAGCAAAATTCTTGCTTCATGCAAATCAAGTTAAATCATGAGTAGCGTTTTGAATACTACGACTAAGAAAAAAATGAATAATCCTGAGCCGAAAAACACGGACAAATTTTTTTTATTGCAATTCTGGAGTGTAAGTAATTTTAAGCAACTTTCCCTGTGACACCACACGTACAAGTTTCTCTTAGTTCAGGTTTTAGTATGTTATAGAATAGGCATCTATTGGACTTGAAAAAAAAAAGCACTGTTTTCAAAATAAGTTAAATCCACTGATTTAGAGCCGTCATTTTACAAAAGTTGAGAAATTTTTGTTTGTTTTGTAATCACCTGCCCAGGACGTAAATTTCTGAACAATCAAAATCTTTGCAGATTATTTTACTTTCTTGGGTAAAAATTTGACTTTTTGTCCAAAAAGATAAATGTTTTGGATTTAACTTGTTTGGCATATTGGCTCTTCAAATGCTGGGTTTAAACGAATTCGCAGAATTGAAGAACAACGATTTCATTTAAACTTCATCGGTTTCATTTAAACTTCAGATATACTTCAAGCGGCAGAAATTTCGGGGTGTCGGACGAACGTCTACCTGAAAAATCGTCTAATGGGATAATTGTCTAATATCTGCATAAATGAAAAATCTGGAAAATCGTCTAAACGGAATATCGTATAATGGAAAATCATCTAAACGGATATCGTATAATGGATAATCGTATAATAGATAAACGTCTAACTGAATATACGTTTAACTACGGTTTCTGATGTTACATGTATGGCCGCAGCGAGCGAGTCAGGAACATAGACGATTTTTCATCATATGAATTTCCTATTAGACGATATTCCATTATACGAATTTCCTGTTAGACGACTTTCGGTTATACTGTTTTCCGTTATACATTCTTCCAATTTTGCGATTTTCCCGTTACATGATTATCCCTCGCCCCGAAATTTCCACTTCGAAGTCTTCATAGGATAAAATTCATCGACCGCCCTTGTGATCTAGGTCTTTCTTACGCGCGCCCAGGGCCCCAGCGGTCGGATGCCACATCCACACGCCCCAACCTCCTTCATTACCCGGGGCTACCTCCTACTCAGCGCAAACCGTATTTTGATTAATGACCTGCCCCCCTAGAGACATAAGCAAGTCTTACCGTAATAGATCAAATGAAAGGAAATGAGTGGGCGGTGGGGGGGTTGGGTTGCAGTATAGTGAAGGTCTATCTATGACAGTCGCAACATTAAGTTGTAAGAGATGGAACTGAGGCAAGCACCGAGCCTCGATCTAAACCTTTTCATTACATTCATCTTTGAAGCAGTGTTATTGACAAGGCCCACTGAGAAGGGAACGTGTCCAGTCACTCATCTTATCTGGGAAACTTCCGAACAGAACGCGGCGGAATAACGTGGCTGCAAAGATCACTGGAAGTGCTAACGGTACCCTTAATTTCGTCAATACTGTCAGATCCAGTTCATTTGTATGGATCCGTACGTGTTTTATAACCGTGCGCTTCAAACTCATTTAAATAGTTTTGCGCTGAAATTTGCAAAATTATCCGGATACGAAAGCTGTGCGTGTATTTTATTTTTGTGTCCTGGTAAAGGAAGGAAAGCAATTCAGCAAGTTTAGGCAAGACTGTTTACATGGTTTGAAGAGCCCTCTGCATACGGGTATAAAATAAATACGGATCTCTATAAATGAATCAGGACCAAACAGTATTGGCCCTAGTTCTAGGTTCGGAAATCGTAATATCGTTATGGGCCTTTGCTCAGTGAATTCTGCAGAGGAGAATGTAATTCTTAAACGTGAAAACCGTCTCCCTAAATTGTATATAGTTCCCCCAAACAGCAAAAAAAAAAACAAATAAATTTTCAACTTTTTTCCCTAGAACCAAAACTGAGGCCATTCGAAAACTGAGAGCTTTTGAATTTTATTCATTCCTGAAATTCTAATATGTTATATATATACCTTCACTATTTATTTCCTTTTATTAAATTTATTTTTTACAAAACTGAATGTGGCTTAATACGGAAATTTAATTCAGAAATTTTAAGGAAGAAGAAAGTAATGTGGAGGAGCAGATGGGAGAATTTATTACAAACAACAAGGATATTAAACTAAATAAACCAATAAATTTTTGCCAGTGCCCCTCTTCCAGTTACCAGCAAATGACCATAGCCTACTATGATCAACTTAATCTTATTTTGCCAAAGCAATACTAAGATATGGTAACTCTCCGGCCAGCGCGAGAACACGCATGGAGCAAGATGGCAAGACTCGCAATTTGTGCCCCAGTCGGCCTTGGCTTCAGAAACAAAACTCCGTCTTCTCTTCAATGTCGTTTAAAAGCTGCTGCTAGCGAAGTGACAAGCGCTTGAATTAATCGCTGATCATGACATTTTCCATACATATGTTTTAGCGTAATTTTTAACGTTAAGTTTACCGGAAATGCAAAAAAAAAAGCCCCTCGTTCTATAACTTGCAGCCTGGGGTCGCGATTTACAATGTGTTGTGGAACCAAGCGGATTCACGATTTAAGGCGCAGCCATCTGTGGTACTTCCGCTTTGAGTTTATGGAATGGCAACCGCCATTAGGGTTGAACATGGTGAGCAAATTCAGTCGCAGTAACTCAAAAATGTTGGAGAAACGTAAGTCCGACGAGTAGGGTAAGAGAGGCACAGCTACAGTTGAACTGTGATACTCTTTGCAAAATTTAGCCTAGCACAGGCAGAAGTTTGAACTAATTTTCCAATAGCTGTTCGATTTCATAAATTGATGTTTGCACCGTTTGCAGGGTTTTCACATTTGTAGCAACCTACCTGAGCCTGTAGTATACACGTCTTCTTCGTCGCACACCGCAAATGTGTATCTCACAAATCTCATTCAAGCGAGAGCAGAGGCGAGAACGGCGCCCGTGCCCACCATGTCTCTTCGTTTTTTTTTTAAATTGTTGTCTTAGTCTCAAATTGCTGTTATGCTCTTTGTAGGGCGTTACAATAATTTTGTAAAGAAAATAAAAAAATAAATTGATTGCAGGATTGGCCTGGCCTCTCGCAAATCTCATTCAGACAGTCGAGAACCGGAAGTTAGCTGGCACCATGTTGGCGTTGCCGGCGTCGGCCAAGCGCCGGAAGAAATGCACACTGCGAAGATTTGCACTGTTTCTAGTACAGCTAAAACTCCCTGGTGGAACATGGAGATAGAATTAACACGGAGACGCCTCCTAAATGCCATCCGTGATATCGCCTTTAATAAAAAAGGCATCTCGGTAATAAGGAATCCAGCTCTACAGCTTCATTAACTTGCTCTCTCACATCTCATTTCCAACCCCAGAGTGTAGCAATAATTTCACGAAATAAAAAAAAAGGAAGAAAATCCACTGATATCTTCCTTTAAAAATCCTATCTCCACCAAAAAGAAATTGGGGGCGTGGGTGGTGGGGAAGGGATGACGAAATGGGGGGTTATTTCTCACAAAGGCCACAAGGTACCAAGGCGCAAGGTAAGTCACACTAGTGTGGGGGCGGTCATATTAAAAAGTTGAGCACGGTAGCAACAACACCTCGTTTCCAGGGAGCCAAAAAGCCATTCAGTCAGCAGCCAACCAAGCGAAAGCCTGGCGCCTCATCACATCCCAGATCCCTTCACAGATGGGAGATGAGGGGCAGGGGAGAAAAAGAGGAAATTTGTACGCGATACAGAGCCACAACTCATAAACACGGGACATATACACACAACAGGAAGGGCGGATCAACGCTAACCTGAAGGAAGTAAGGGATATCTTAACAATTTTTGGAATACTAATTCATTAAAGCGCTATTTCCGTTGCGTTACCATAATCATACCAAAAAACACAACCGACAAAAAAAAGCCTCCAAGTTGAGAATGGTTCGGAGCGGTTCGGATGACCAAAACTTTCTCAAAGTATCAATCGGTGGGATTAACTTGGCGAATGATATCACTCTTTTGGATGGCCACACCATTCTCAACTTTATGGTTTTTTTTTACTATTTTGGTTTTTTGGTATGCTATCACTTCTTTTTTTTTTTTCTTATTTCGGAAATACCGTGACATTTTCACTAATATCGAAAATATCTGACATTTTTATATGCATATCATTAGCCAACACATATATATCAAGAAGCTGATATTTCCGCGATTTTTCTAAATTAGCCAAAAATAAATGCCAGAAAAATTAAATATTTAAAAGGGGGGGGGGGAATGAATAAAATGTCATTCTTATGGATTAGGGCACTTGGACATAGATTATGGAGCATGTTAAAGAGCACGTGGTTAATCTTCAACGAAATCTCTCCCTCCCCTAGAATAAAAAAAACTTTTATCAACAGTTGAAAACTATGTTGTGTTTGCTTGTTTGTATACTGCTGTTTATTTATGACAAGTTTCCGCTTTAATTATAGGAATGTGGCAATATGTAAACAGTAAAATGTATTAAAAATATTAAAAAAAGGGGAAAGAATAAAAATCATTTTATTTAAACATCACGACAACATTGTCATTATTCGCTTTTTCCGGCATTATCCTATTCTCACACTAAACAACTTATAGTGGTGACCCAAAACCGTCGAAAATAACTTGCAAAAGAAGCGGAATTCAACATGGCGCCTTTTTTAAGTTTGTCGAATCGAAAAGCAACCGTTTTTGTTACCTTTTTACTAAGGTAAAGCGATTGAAGCGACAAAATTTGCCTTAAGGGCGGGTTTACATAACGACAATTTTCCGGCTAACTAACTATTATTGGGCTAATACTAAATCTGCTGGCTCTTTTTCGCCTATACTGGAGCATGCGGCTTTCAAGTTGTTGCTACGTAGTAACCGTGGCAACGATCGGGGGTGCAGATCTTCTCCTCGTGCCTAGTGACACGACGTACGATGCGTGCGGCATGGCAGCGTCGATTTATGACAACAAGAAAACAATTTTTACTGCAGTACAAGACGGCGGACTGATTTCTGAATGCCAGCATTCGACGGTTTGTTTACGAATCGATAACCCCGAAATGGAGGCCGTGTTGGATTTTAAACATTGGCTGTGAGCGGCTATTTATTCTACCGTCGTCTTAACACTGCCAGAAACTACATAGTCTTTAACTAAATACATCAAGGCGCCAAAAAACGGCATTACATGATGGTGGTTGTAGAAAACACAAATTAATAGAAAGGAAGTATAACCTATACTATACATCTAGTCAGCAATTAATAAAGAACGACATGGTATGATAATATTCTGTAACAATGGGCTCAGCCCCAAAACGGTTAAGCGTTATGTAAATACCCACAGTTTCTTTTACATTTTTGTCGATAGCAATTTGACATTTCCAGTTAAGTAACACACCAAAAAGTGAAATTTGTAGCAATCATGAGCCTGCATAATTTACATATAATGCAAATAATACACCATTTTTTTTTAAATTCCCAGATGGAATCAATACCATTTCAATTTATACTTATTCAACGAATTTGGATACCATTGTGTACGGGTAATTTTAAGGGAAACCTGTTTTGTTATTTATAATACATTTAATTTGTTATCTATTACCGCAATCGTTCAGTAGAAACTGGAAACTGATCGTAAATAAATAACGGTTGACTAGCAAACAGCGTTCGGCGAGCGAGATCGTTGCGTAAGGGCGCGTATGAACAACTCGCCTTTGTATTCTCGCAGCTAGAATTAAATTGCGATGGCAGATGTGTCGTTGCCATGGTAGCAATGCTACCGGGATTAGCTAAATCCGACATCGTTTGAGTAAATTCTTGCAGTCTTATAATCTGTGACAATAAGATAAAGAATTCCTCCTGACGAAACAATTTTCCGGGTCGCTTTGAACTCGCATTATTGACGGTTTTCGTTGCGAGACGACAGATCTAAAACCGCCGCCATATTGGAATTTCACACGATTTCGAGCTTCAAGCGAGAAGGCGAGTCGTTGCATGAATGCACCCTAAAAGCTAGTGCGCGAGAAAATTTACGCTGTTAGTCTTTGCGTAAACATGCCTTAACTCCTCGCTACGGACCACGCGTAAAACAACCAACCAACCAAAGCACCGCACCTTTAAGCATCCAATCGCTCCAGGGCAGGAGATTCCCGCCCTATAAAACAAGTACCGTTACAACCTTTTTGTTGCTGTTTTAAAATCCAAACTCATTAATTTTTTTCGCATCAATCTCACTCTTTCTTACTTGGCGATTCCTACATTCATTCATTCAATTCTATGCACAGCAAGCAACCGTTCATTTCAACGCTGGTAAAAAAAAAAAAAAAAAAAAAAAGAAAGAAATAGGGAAGCGAGGTGCACCTTTTTTGCATCAACATCAAACGAAAGGAACCAGCTGCTAGCTGCAGGGCAAACGCATGACGTCACGAAATAAGCAGCGTGGTTGCGTGTACGAAAATGGCTTTTTGGCCGAAGGGCACAGTACGAAAGAGAGAGCGAGACATCCAGGAGGAAAACAGGGATCTCCCTGCCCCTCACCCTCCCCCCTTCCCCCGAGGAACGTCCGCGTTTCCTTGACAACCATAACGACAGGAAGCACCAAGTAAAAGCAAACTGACGACGGCACATGTGCGTTCTGGTAGAGATGAGAGTCCAGGCGTTCCTAAACTTCCATAGGGGTTCTCCACCTCAGTTCACAAGCTGGAATCGTACTTTTTTTTTTCTTTTATGTTTTTTTTTTTTTTTTTAAATCAAGGACAAAACAAAGGAAGTAGGCCTAGTTCAGCCCTAAGCTCTTTACTGGAGCGTCACGAAGGGTTTCTGCTGTCCAATGAAAGAAGAAAGAGAAATGTGTAGTTAAGCTTTCGTGTATGCCACCAAAAAAAGTTAAAACTTCCGGTCGAAAGTACACTTCACATACACATTTTTGTGAATCCCGTTTCCCAGACAAATTTTCCCGTTTCGCCGACTCGAAATATTCTTAAAAAATTTAACATTGCAGAAGCTATTCAGATGCTTTCTTAATCGGAATGAATATGTGATTAGTTGCGGTTTCTGATGTTTACACGTTTAGCCGCAGCGAGCGCGGTAGTGCGAACGGGGCATGTACGCTTGGAAAAAGAATTATTCAGTGAAACGAGAATTCCCGTTTCGTCGAAAATTAAAAGATTAAAATTTGTCGGAACGGTTATAATCCAACGTGAATTCCCTGTTAAAAACGCTTAAGCCAGATCAGCTGCTAGTTATTTTCAGTACCCCGGTTTTAATTTTTAATTTTGTATGGCATATGCCATGGGACTAAAATTATGTCTTACAGCGATCTTCAATGTTTCTACCTGCTCTAGGGAAAGCTATCACAACAATGTCAACCGCCCCCCCCCCCCAGAATATGTGGCAATGAGGGTAAGTCACATTAGCAGGGCTCCCACGCCTAAACCGCAAACTTTCTTTTCAATTTTATGAAAAAAACGGATCCAAATTTTATGACAGTTTTGACAAACCGACATCTTGTTTTCATTTATAATCCACTTAACTAAGGACAATTTTTAACCCTTTTTTTTTTGTTTTTAATACACTTGGGGTTGAGGGGGGAACAGTAAAGGAGGTAGGTTGGATAAAATTAAAATATGGCCTACAATTTGTAAACCCCCCCCCCCACCCAAACTGAAGTTCGAAATAAGCGTTTCCTATGACTACATGTGGATGATATCATATAACCAAATTAAATAAATCTTAGTCAGACTGACACGCTTTCAAATGTTTGAAAATGCATCACTTTCTCCATGAAAGGAAAGGCTGGTTCAACACATTCTTGAAAAATTCAAGGATGTCGTTTTTAAACCTTGTTTGTATCACATAATTTTCTTTAGAAGACAGAAGTTAGTCTGAACCTTGTAAACATTACAAGAGGGGGGGGGCATATTTAAAAATCTTGACTTCCTTATGGGTCACTTGTGATGGTAGTTAGTACTCTTAGTGATAATTTGCTTACAGCACTTTCTACAAATTTCTATTTTGTGACATTTACGGCACAAAACAAAAATATGACAAAATTGTGACAGTTCGTTAAAATCGAAATATTTTATGAATTTTATGACGAATGGGAGCCTTACAGTTACCCATGGTCCAGAAACGGCCCCTGGGCCCTAGTCTAATAACTAACCATACGGAATTCTATGCCATCGCCTGGTGTCG
Organism: Lithobius niger; assembly: GCA_023313725.1. Classification (NCBI taxonomy): domain Eukaryota; kingdom Metazoa; phylum Arthropoda; class Chilopoda; order Lithobiomorpha; family Lithobiidae; genus Lithobius; species Lithobius niger. Next base: position 10,085 of record JAHWFP010222771.1, on the reverse strand, counting down.
AGAGTGCCTTAAGCAATCCCAGGCAGACTTAGGGTGCCTTCGAAAATTAACCTGGTTGGATCAAGCAACACTAACTCTTCGTTGCTTCTACACGTCACGAATTAGTATCATGTTTAACCCAAAATCGTCACCAGAACGATTCGTCATCGTATCTACTCTCATTCACGTGACAGCAATAAACTACAAGATAGTATTATTTTGAACAAAAAGCTGGAATTTATTTTCGTACTTGCTGTTAAGATACGTTGAATCTTTATTCACGGTCTTCTGAAGCATTATTTGTAGAATTATTTATAACGGCGAACGCAACATAAACTCGCCCACCTAACACGGTGAATTAATGCAAATAAATGCACCGGGGGGGGCGCCCCCCCCTGTTTCTATCTCGTTTCAGATTGGTCGATAGTCGATTCGTTGGCAGTGTTAGCCCCCCGTCTCTCCAGTTACCCTCAGGAACCAAGCTCGGCGAGCGTGGTTTGTTTGGTTTTGTGGTTTCCTGCTGTAGCTTAATTTGAATGCTATTATGTATATACAGGCAGCCGTCTAAAAATAAATCAGATCAGGGGACTATGACGCGACGTCTCGCACGATCTACACGATTAGTTCATGCGACAGAGTATTTATAAGCAACCTTTTTTTTTTTCGCAGTTTTTTTTACAAGGTTTTTATGATTTGCTTATTTATCCGCTTGAAAACAAAAGGAATTCAATTCAATTTTCCTGTGGTTGCCAGTCCGTTTGCTGGCGTGAAAACGCAGAACTTTTTTATTTTAATTGTTTCAGTTCGCAGCTGGTAATATTTAATTCATAGCTTGTTTCAGTTTCTTGACATTTCGGCTTGGCTTATAGCTTCTAGGCCGCGATTCTTAACTGCACCTCTAACCAAGGACGCCGACAACAAAACCAGTAAGACGAACTCTAAATTAACTCTTTTATATATAAGGAAGACATAGTGATTGAACTCCAAATACATCTAAATAATTACATCCGTAACTAACAAGCCACTCACCAAAACTAGAGGGGGAAATTGGAGATATTTCCTGTTCTCTACGTCACTTGGCGAGGGAGGGGGGGGGGGGGGAGGTGGATTCAAGGTTAGGCGACCGGAAGCTTCAATTTTCCATAACTTCGCCCGATTATTCTTCCAGATGGCGCGCTACTCACGAAATTCGGCGGGGAAAGCAAACATTATTAGCATAGCTGAAAACCAGAGTCGCCTATTTAGCATCCCTCAAGAAATATTCCATGTAAATTCGCCCAACCCGAAATCTCTGTCTAATGTTGTTATTTCTTTGTTACTTCTTATTGATGTTCAAATTATTAGTTTAGACATATTCAACCTCATTTTTTTTTTGTATTATTTTTCTTTGCCCTGAGCTCATGTCGATTTTGGAAGGACAACAGGATGAAAACCGAATGGGCTGGGTTAGTAACAAATAAATTACAAACAAAAACGTGAATGTGCCGTAAAAAAAAAAGGGTTATAATGACTGAAGTTTCACTTTACTTGTTAAAATATAAACGGATCAAAATTGGTGATTTTTAATTTAAATTACATAAGGAAATGTACAATTGAGAAAATTGCATCTGTTTTAAGTGCTGTTGTGCCTTACGTTTTTACATATACATGATTCGTAAAGCACAACAGCACTTAAACAGATGCAATTTTCGCAATTGTACATTTGCTTATTTCAATTAAAAATCGTTAATTTTTATCCGTGTTCTTTTAACAAGTAAAGTGTAATTTCAATCATATAACCCCTTTATTTTAAGACACACTTGACGTTTTTGTTTGTAACCCGTGTACCTTTTTTATGGCATGCAGTAATTTACAATTCAGTGTACGCGTTGTGGATGGAAGTACATTTTTTTTCACATGCAAAGGTGTGAACGCACGCTCACATGCAGTTATTGTTGCAGTCCACTTTGAAACAATTCAAGTCATCTCTGAAAGCCTGCATCTATGAAATAAATACTCCATTCGATCGTTTCATGTTTCGGATTTTAGGTAGGTGCAGTAGTTTTTTCTGAAACGGTGTCATAGTTTACTCTTACACAGAATTGCATAATTTTTGGTATAGCATAACTTCCATACTATCTACTATCTGGCCAAATTTGGTCGAAATAAATGACACAGATGCGAACGTATTTCAGTTGCTTTCCATACTTGAATATCAATCAGACTGCATGAGCAGAGTTTAACCCTTGCTATTTGAAACCAAAGCTTAAAGCCCAAAGATGTCTTATTGCCATATATTGCATCTTACGTCTTCCAAGCGTACGCGGCGCCCTAGTGGTAGCTGCGGCTACTAATACCGCTATCAATGCTTTGCCTTCGAAGCAGCGCGGAGGCCAAACCATTACAAGAGGTATTAGTAGCCGTAGCTAACGCTAGGGACCTGCGTACGCTTGGAAGACGTAAGATGCCATATCAAGTTATCTTTCTAAGCTAGGGCCATGTTGACACGGCCCTGTCAGTGTGGGCTATGTCAGTGGGTCCTGTTTGTATCTGTATTTATTTTGTTGACAAGGATGTTATTCCAGACACCTTTCTAATATTTTTCCACTTTCTCTTTTTTAATTCTTGTACAATCCTGGTGATTTTCTTAATATATTTATTTATTTGTTTACTTTTTTTTTTTACGATCCACACACACACACACGTTTGTTATGAACTTCGCCCCATTGAAATAGAGCGTTAACCCCTTTATAACTCTACGATGTTTAACAATAACCCTCTTACAACGATGGGGGTTCGGGAATTAAAAGTTATTTAGGAACGTTAACCTGTAAGGGTCACAGGAGCATATAAACGCACACAAGTCCGTAGGACGTAGGAGTACCAGCATTGTAACTATCGCTTCACATGCCAGCCCTTGACGCAAGCCCGCCTGGGAGAGAAGCGGTGAGTTTCGTTTCCCGCCCACAGCCACAACATCGCCAGTATCTTAGTTGAGCAATGCTGAAAGGCGTCAACTTTCCGGCACGCGCACAAACAGACATTGAGCCAGGAGGAGCAACACGCGATTTCTATATCCCAGTCGGCCTTGGGATCTAGAAACCATCTCCTTCCTCCCTTCACGGTCGTGGAACGCTGTTACCTGCAGAGTTGCTGCATCCCTATACCACGTATTTTTAACGTGGATTATTCGACAGTCTAGCTAAGACCAGCAATGCCATATTTGGCCGACCTAAACAAGGGATGGAACATGCCGACGGGACCGACAATGGCCGAAATCTCGTACGTTCTCTGCTTTCGGATTTGCAAATCCATGTGAAATCTGCAAATCCAAGTGAAAATTGAAAATCATTGAAAATCCGCAAATTCTGTAAATCCTGCAAACCATTGCAAATCCGCAAATGCTATCAATCCTGCAAATCATAACAAATCAACATGAAATCTGCTTGCAATATGCTTGAAATACATAAAGGCAATTCAAAACTGCAAATCATTGCAAATCTCCGTAAGCTCTGCAAATCAGAGCAAATCGGTGCAAATCAACACGAAATCTACATATCAGCTTGCAAATCCAAGCGAAATCCTGCAAATCCGTACAAATCTCAAAAATTTGAAAATTTGAAGGGATTTGTGCAGATTTGCAAGATTTGTACGGATTTGCAAGATTGTACTCGCAGGATTAATCTTGCAAATCCGTACAATCTTGCAAATCTGCACAAATCCCTGCAAATCCAATGTAGTGATTTCGGATTTGCCAATCTCGTACTCTATTTCCCGATTTGTCGGACCCCTCGGAACATGCGGTAATATTACCATGACACTCCCCTACAGACTCTTCTTTATGTGGCTCCTGATAACAAGATCGAAAACCAAGTAAACTCGATACTTAATGGAACAGGCTTGCATAATTATGTGTTTACTTTTGTGTTTGTGTGTCGCCAGATTACCACGATTCCTACTAATAATTTTCTATTGAAGTCGCAATGGGAATCTCCATAATTCTTTGTCTTTATAAGTAATAATGCGAACTGTCTTTTCAACAAAGATGCACAGTAGTGACCACGTCATGTTTTTTTCCAGACAGAACATTTTCATGGAAACGGGATAAGGCCCAGAATCTAACTAATCTAATAAAAGCTTGGGCAACTGCTAACGGGGAATCACAGCATTTTCATGCAAACGGGAAACCACAATGCTTTATAAAACCAGCCATATACGGGGGGGGGGGCCGCGGCGTCCCAGTAAACAACAAACACAACTACAAAGAAAGTGGAATCACGCCACAAATCTCAATTCCTAACAAAAACCCACAATACCTTCGTAGTGGAATTCTGAGGTTTTTCAGCCAACAGTGCATGCTAAAGTGGTCATGCTGAAGAGGGCAAGCGTCAAGTGAGTTGGTTAATAGGGTTAATCTTGGCGGCCTTTTCTTGGATTAATGATAACACCATTATGTAAGTCCGGGTTTTTTTGTGGAAACTGGGTGGCTTCTTTTGTACTGTTTTTGGTTTGAGGCGGAAACATAACCGCATTGAACGTTTTATTTTTTTAAGACCCATGGATAATGCTGTAAGGAGCTATTACTATTATTATTATTATTATTGTTATTGTTATTATAAGTTAGGTCAGCAAAATCAAATCGAATTTTTTTCAGAAAAGTGGATTTGACGTGCTGCTAAGTAATGAGGACCGGTTTTGATAAGCACTAATTAGTGTCGCCCGTCGAGGAAACAGGGCCACAGCAAATAGCCACCTCTGCGTACGGCAGTCGAATCAAAATATTGTCCTTTGCAAGGCTGTTAGCGTTTAAAGGCACATAACTCCCTCCGGTATATTTTAACAGTTTCACTCGATACATTACCGGAAATAGTTTTATATAAACTGATTTACCTTTCATTTGCTGGTCTAAGGGTACGATGCAGATGTCAGTAGTGGCGCGTGAATGTTATTAGGCTTGTTTTAAACGGCTCGGTCCGAGCGGTACTTAACTCCCGCCACATCGCTGGCAAGCCGCGGCCCTGGAGGAAGGATAATTAATCCTTCGCTCATGTTTGCGACTTGGTCGTACGATGTGTCACGTTGCAGCGGCCCCGAAATGAGTTTAACTAGTGTCGTAGCAATGCGCGCTGCGGTCGTTTGAACTATATTTTAGCGTAGGTGACGCAGAGTAAAGCGGCCAGAACGGAGGGATTTATGTGCCTTTAAAACAAACCGACGGGAACTGATCCCAAGCTTCGTTTCAAGCACTAATTTTTTTTTACCGATAGAAAATTTTTTTAAATCTTAGACGACTTCTTCTCAACAGTAAGATAACCTCAAAATAGAAGATTTGAAAAGGCTGGTTTATACTGAGAAAACCTCAATACTCACCGGAGTTGTCAACAGCGCTCACAACGACATAACGATATTGGGTACAGAGAGTCATAAAGCTTCTGATTTATCTACAAATCCTACTTAAGATACACCAAGCAATTAAAAAAAAAATCCAGTTAGAAATAAATAAAAACTAATTTCTACATTTTAGAAATGCAATTGATTGTCTTTTTGTGTTCTGTATTTGACGTTAAGAAATAAATATTTTAAATAACTTCAAACCCGGGAGTTAGTACTGTAGAAAATTAAGCAAAATTAAATAAAACTGTATTATTATACATGTAACTATAACACACAATTTTTTTAGATTTGAAAATAAAACATCGTTAATTTTCGTACTGTGAAACGCCATAATGTCAACAATCTCGGAAAAATTGCGGAACAAATTTTACCGCACACTTTCACAATCAAGACAACAGCTTCGTCCAGCGAATTTTCGATAACTTGAGCTGCCATCTTCTTCGGGCGTCAAGGATATAGCTCGGACTTTTTACATTTTCCACTCCAGTTCGACGAACTATCGCATTTGAATTTGGCTGGCAACGTTGCCTCCTGTATTTGTGCTGTGAACGAACGATCTAGGCCCGCAGCACAAATACAGGAGGCAACGTTGTACGCCAAATTCAAATGCGATAGCTAACTCTAGGATTGAGTTTTTTCCGGAATTTTTCCGAGTTTTGTTGACTTAAAACAAAAACCAAATTTCTACATTTCTGAAATGGTTTTAAAATTAATTCATTGAGCTGTCCTGAGCTGTCACAGTAGTAGGCCGATTTAAAGAGTGATTGGCATATTAATTTTTCATAAAGCACGTATTAATAAATAATGAAACAAAAGAAAAAGCCCAATCGTATTTTCCCCACCTGCAACTGGTCGAACACCTGATTTCTTAAAATTTCAATTAGCCACATCGCTCGCTTTGCCTTCTCTGTTGGCGTCGTCTCGCTTCGCTCGAGAAGGTTTGCACGAACAAACTATGACGTCATAAATAAACATCATGAGGGTAAAAAAAAAACTTTGACGTTATTTTTTCTAAGTTTTTCGCCTATTTGAGGGTCATAATATCAAGTTAAAGCGATGAAAATAGGCCTGACCGAAGCGCAATTTAATTACCTTTCATTTGGTCCTACTCCCATCTTTGTAGGTGCCTTGGTTCCAGAGGAGGAGTGGTACAAACACGCACGCACATCATACGATTTTAATGATGGAGATTTTTTATTTTAAAAAACCGTGATTTAAATCAATTCGTCCTCATGTCAGA